>APFE031202237.1:0-10906 GCA_000404065.3 Pinus taeda
TACCTTGCAGCTTGAGAAGCCTTTCTTCTTCTATTCCCCTCATGACAAGTGAGTGGTCAGATGCTTTTCTCACCTCAAGCTTGCCATCAAACATATGAATGGAGTGACCTTGCTGGCGGATGTTGACCAAGGACAGCAAGTTTCTCTTGAGTTGTGGGAGATATAGAACATGATGTAGAAGAAATTATGGAAGACCAGGCAATTGAAGCCTGATTGTGCCAAGCCCTGATGGCTTGATTTTTGATTGGTCTGCAAAGTATACTGCTCCATCAACATTGTCAGTAAATTCTTCAAAAAAATATTTTCTATGAGTCATGTGGCAATTTTCTCCTAAATCAAGCAACCAATCATTTTTCCAAGAAGCAAGTGAAGCATTGAATAAATCTTCATTTACTCCAATATTACATTGTGCCACAACATAGTGAGCGGATTCATGTGCTCTACCTTTGTCTGTATCATCAGTTTTACCTTTCTGTTGGTTTCTTTGCTGCTCAATTTTGTCCCATGGTAACTTGCATGCAGAGGCATCATGTGATCCATTTCTTTTGTAGCATATGCAGTGCAAATCTACCTTTTCTCCTTGAGAGTGTCTGCCCCCCCTGCCTCTGAAATATCTTCCTCTTCCTCTTCAACCACCTCTTCCTCTTGAAGAATCTTGAGCAGTATGCTTTTCTTTATGAGCAAGGCACACAGCCTCTTCAAAATATTCAGGGGCTATCTTATTTCCAAAATCTTTCTCTCTTTCAGCAAATTTTTTCACAAGAGAGTCAAAGGTAATGTCTTTAAGATTTCCATTTGCTTGCAATGACTCAAGATAATTGGAGAAAGTAGGTTAAAGTGCCTTGAGAAAAGCGATAAGAGGAATATCCAAATCAATTTTAGTGGCTTGGATATCATGCATTATAGACTTTACTTCAGATGCAAGAGCAAAAGAATCATTATTTTGCAATTCAAGAGTGAAGAGTTTAATCATGAGTTGAACAACTTCAAGTGTAGAATGTGAGTCATAGAGTTCTTTCAGCTTTTGTAAGGCTTCGAAAGCAGTTGAAAATGGCGTAATATGGCGACTCACCTCTTCACTTACAGATGCTGCAATTAATGCATAGGCTTTTCTGTTCTTGTTTTCCCAAATGGCGAGCTCTTTGTCTGATGTAGGCTATTTTGGCTATTTGTCTCCATCTCCAATGCACACTCCTTTCCACAACTCATTGAAAATGAGGGTGTGTTTTATTATTCGGGACCAATCAGGATAGTTCTCTTTGCCAGTGAGAACTATTCCCACAATGGTTATGATTGAATGCATACTGTAACAAAAACTTCTGCTGCAAAATTTTACACTTAATGGGAAAAAAATATAATTTTGATATGACTGGACATCGAATGTCAATACCCAAGACTGTAAATACACAAAACTATACAGCGCATTCAAAACTTCATGCCACAGTGCTTTGACCCACGTCCTCGTTTTAAAAACTTCATTCAACACATGGCATTCAACAATTTTTATATGCCAAAAAAAACTTCAACACATAAACAAGTGGGGCAACATATGGTGATACCAGCGTTCAATATATGGTCAGACTAGAGATCAATGTAATACACCAAGACTGTGTATTAAGGTAGCATAAATACAACACACTTCAATATATATGGGCAGCTTTCAATGTACAACATCAAGACTGTAATACACCAAGACTGTGTATATAGGCAGCGTAAATACAACATACTTCAATATCTATGGGCAGCGCTCAACATATGGCCAGCGTTCTAGATAAACAATGGTACTATGTATTACAAACTAGCAACATCATTAACAATGGTATCATTCTAGCAACTCGAATCAAAATTCTAGGATAAGAACACATAGGTATTTAATACTAGCGTTGGGCTATGCTTTGAAGCCACTGGTCCAAGAACGAAAACAAGCAAAATGAGTGCAGCGAGTGCAGAAAATTGTGTGCCCCAGTTATATTAGATTTCTAAATCCATTCCTCAGTGCAGACGTAGACCTCTTATACATCTTTCAAAATATTCTCAATGGAGCGATAGTTATTACTATTATAATTACAAAACCCCTTCCAACTGTTTGTAAAAGGAATCAATGTGCAGGAAAATTGTTTAATTGAAAGCATGCGAGCAACTCATAGAACCTATTGAAATGTTGGAGAGCATGCATTCTGGTAACACATATGCGTATGCGATAGCCAGAGACGAGATGCAGTCGGACAGTCAAAAGACTCTAAGAACCACGACTTGTTCCCTCAAAAGAAAATTCGTGTAACACCCAAAACTCCTTGTAGAGGACGCAGATAATGGAAGGTTTAGACAGTGGCAGCGACTGTGGAGGATGCAGGTCAGAATATATGGAATATGGCAGACAATGGTTATGCGCAGAAACCACGCAGTGGGTAACGCAGAGCGCAGAATGGCGCAAACAATAATTATGGTAGACAGAGAGTGTAGTAGACAGAGAGCACAGTAGACAGACTCCACAAGGGGACAGACTGCAAGAAAATAGCAGAAGGGAGTTACAACTAATTTCGGGAGCTGGCTCTGATACCATGTCAGACCAGGTAGTAACTCCTCAAAACAAATCAATTCATGTTATTCCTTTAGGTTGGTCTTTATTATATACATGAGGGAGATTGCTCACTTCATCCCCCGATGATTGTTCATATCTCTTACTATTTATTTACATTGATTATATTTATTCACCCAATTCTGATGATTAGGTGTCAACAGAATGTTTACCTAAATCTCCATTCTTTGGTATTGCCCTTCCTTTTCTAGATATTGCTTCTTCATTCCTTCTTCAACCCTTATTCCTTATTCCACTTGCTCATTTAATTTGAGAATCTCTTCCTTTATCCCATTCTCTTGTTCTCTAAATGCTTGAAGTAGCTCTTCATGTCACTTGTCTGATTTTTCAAGATCTTCCCTTAGAGAGACAATCTTAGCTTCAAGACCTTCACAATATTGTTTAGATTCTACAACAACATTTACTGATTTAATATGACCCATGTTATCATATGCCTATAAATTTTCTTTAAGATTAACAATATTTTTCAAAGAAAGATTAAGTTTTCTTCTAAGATCAAAAATTTCTTCTAGCATGTCTTCTTCTGAATCAATAACTCCATCTGACATAACAAAGGTTGTTTTATCATCATGTTCATCTTTTGACATATTAGAAACAAGATTGCCTGATAGTTCTTTTAATGAACAACCTTCCTTTGGTTTTTCTTCATGGTTGTGTTATCACTCAAGAAAAAATTTCTAAATTGTTCACATCAGTTCGATTGTTTGTCAAAGGGTTGGTGTCAATTTTGGTTCTAGTCTTTTCATCTGGTTTTAGAGTTTAAACAGTTTGAATAGGAGTTTTGTTAAGAGTCTTGTTAGTATGTCAAAAGGGGTCAATTCTCTGTTTTATCCATTATTGGTATAACATCACACCTAAGCTCTATATGTCAATCCTATTTCAAAGACGAAGTCAGGGATTCGTGTTGATTCATAGCAAATCTTATCCAGCTATCAAATTTATCAAAATCTGTAATCTTTCTACATCACCATTTATCAGCTCATACCCTTTTCCTGTCAATTCGACTGCTTATCCTCATCATCAGGTCATTAGGTGTCGTGGTACGCTCAGATTGCAAGTTTCAAAATAAGCCAAGTAATCACAGTCTTAACTATGTTTGTGTTTATGCATGGGGATGAATTTGAGCGAACTACAGGAGGATATTATCGAGCACATGGTCGTGCAGATGACACAGTGAACCTTGGGGCATATAGGTAAGCTAATTGAGATTGTGCGTGTATGTAACGGTGTAGATGGAAGGGTATTGGAAACTACTGCAATCAGAATTCCAACAGAAGAATGTGGTGCCTAAACATAATGTGTTCCTTCAGGTTTATTATAAATTTAGTACCATTTCAACGCTAGCAGAGCCACTGATATTGGTCATCGGTTTCTTCTGCTCCTTTCTGGCTTGCATATTGTATTCACATTCTGATTTTTCAATTTCAAAGTCATCAGTTTCATACCTTGCTAAACTACAGCGAGAAGAGGTCTAAGATGCTATTCAGCGCCTACAAAATGTCATGAATCTGCGCTTAATTGTCAGAACTCAACACTGGAGGAAAATGTTCAATGCGATGAGTTGGATATGAAGCTAACTAATAAAAACATTGACGGTAGCGTGGAAAGTCATCCCACTCGCTCAAGCAAACACGCTTTACAATATGCGAGGGGCGGGATGGAACAGAGACTTCAAACGGAGATGTTTTGATATTTCCATATATGATTAGATACAAGGGGTTGACACACTTTGATGTTGATACCTTTGTGGAAGAGGTGATTGTCATAATCATTTATTACGGGATCGGCCGAGATGGCGAAGTATATGGAAATGGTGGACGCGGGTATCAGGGTTGCTGCCAAGTTTAATTCTCATTGCCCTCAGACATCGCGTATGTATTATCATCCAACTTCCAACAGCAACACTCTCTCGCACCTCTTCTCGTGCCCTGCAGGTTTATGAATCTAAGGCCGATGCAATGTTTGAGATACTCTGTATTTTTGTTTAGGCCGCAATTTCTCTATCTCCTTTTGCAAGGAAGACAATGTGATGGATACTGTCCCCTCTCCCCAATTCACAATCAATTAGTCTTTTATCCTTTTTCCATATAATAAGATACAGAATGGCTTTCAAGAAATCCTGAAATACTCACTGGATCACATATCTCTGTGTGTTCACATACTAGTCGAGATCGAAGGTGTGGTGTTTGTGGACCTGCTCTTATCAAGAGATTAAAAAATCACGGGGCCTTAAAAGGTCATGTATCTGTGAGTCCATGCTCACATGTTGGTGGTCACAAATATGCTAGGAACATTATAATATATGGTCCAAATGCTGATGGTGAAGTTACTGGTCACTGGTATGTCTATGTTACTCCAGATGATGTGCCAATTCTCCTAGATCAACACTTTTACAGATCTATTTGACTATCTTCCCCTGACAAAAATACTGCGAAGGAGTCGAAGTCTATGCTTGATTTCTTGCAGTCTTCCTCCCAAGCATTGGAAACCTGGATACGCTTGAATCAGCCTTAAAAAAAAAATGGCTTTGGACAGATGCCAATTTTTGTTGGACAAGTTGGATGGCCAACAGATGGGGGATTCAATGCAACTGTCAGCAATGTAAAAAGATTCATTCAAGGACTGGTAAACCACATCATAAGCAACAAGGGCACCCCGCTTAGGCCTGGAAACCCCCCAATAGAAACATATATTTTTAGTCTGCTAGATGAGGACCAAAGGAGCATTCTGCATGGAAATTTTGAAAGACATTGGGGCATATTTACAATTGATGGTCAGGTTAAATATGAGATTGACATAGGGAAAGATGCAGGTCTGGTGAATGCAGAAAATGTTTGATACCTCTCTTCAAGGTGGTGTGTTGCAAATGATAACCATGATCTTACAAATGTGTCAAGGCATGTGGAACAGGCTTGCTCAACTTCAGATTGTACAGCCCTCTTTTCCGAAGGTTCTTGTAATCATATTGGGTCACCGGGAAATATCTCATATGCTTTTAACAGCTACTATCAATTTCACAGTCAATCAGTTGACAGCGGCAATTTTGATGGTCTTGGGATGATAACAATTGTAGACCCATCAATAGGAGATTGCAGGTTTTTGGTTGCAACTAGTGAATCATATACTTCTAGCCTGTACAGCAGTGTAAAGAAGCATTGGATAGTCCAATGGACATTTCTATCATGTACTCTGACTTTTCTTGGCATTATGTTCTAGAATGTTGTACCTGATAGCCGTCTATCTATTATTTTGTCTCTAACTACAGGTTTTCTGATATCTTGTTCTATTTATTCATGGCCAAAGGTAAAACAGTGCAGGTTGTGATTTGCAACTATTTTTCCGAACAGCTACTTAGTGGCCAAATGTATTGGACTAAACACTTTAAACTCCCTAGGGCATTACCCAGGGACCAACATCATATGATGTTGCTTGTAGCCTTGTTGCATGGGTTCTAGTAAATTCTTAAAGGTGATCTTAGTGTCCACAGGCCTACAATTTGATGATGCATATTTTTCCCAAGGTAGAAGAGTTTATTCATAAGGAGAAAGAAAAGCAAGACAAGTTAATCCAAAAACATACTGTAGTAGTTAATAGCTACGATAAGAAGATACCAAGCCAAATCTAGGTTGATTTCAAGAAAAAGGAGGCGAGATACATCAGAATGGTTAACAGGCAACTGAGAGTTGGGATCAAAGTCATGAAAAGGCAAATTGAGGATTTAAAGATGTCGCTAAGCCAGCAAAAAAAATTTCCTTAAGGAAGTCACACATCAAGTAAGGTTATGTTCCAAATTTTGATGGTTTTCCTTGTTGCATTTTTTCTTGAAGAATCATACGTTTCCACTCAGTTTTGAAAAGCTTTGGAAAGAATATTTAAATATAAGGAAGCCCAAGATAGCACACTTTTGGTATTAAGTTGTATTTTGGTGATTACACAGCAGTTTTGTAGCGCGCTACGAAACTGCTGTAGCTACATAATTAAAACTCAGTCAACCAATTTTGAGAGACCGAGGGAAATTTTTTGAAAAAGGAATTTCTTCAAAGGATCATGTAACAGGTGTCAACATTCAACAAGGGAAAAACAGGTGGAGGAAACATATGATTGAACTTTAAACTTTTTGTTATAAAGTGATCATAGTTACTACAGTTCATGATATGTCAGACAGCTTGGAGGAGGTCTTGTCTTCACACATGGGAAAGGTCGACAGCACAGGAAGGACATGGAACTCCAATAGATTGTTGACTAATTCCAGAAGATCAACATGGTTAATTATTTCTGAATATCTTTGAGGAAACCAAAAGCATAAAACCAGGGGCAGTTTCCTATTTCTCAGCAGCAGTGAAGAGATAAGATAGTAAGGGCCAGCAAAGAGCTTTAAACATCCATCAAGGCCAAAGCTGAAGGAAACCACTTGTCAGAGAATGAATCTTGATTGTAATAAATGTTATGTTCAGCATGATGTAGAATTAGAATCCTAATTGTTTTAGGTTTCTAGAGCTATCAATTATTAGTAAGTTGCTTGTAATAGTTAGTTTAATATGTCAATAGGTGTCATGATAAGGAGAATTTGAGTTCCCCTCATGCTTGAGGAGGAATCTCAGTTAGGTAGAAGAGCTCTATATATAGGGGAAAGAGCAATGTAATACGGGTTGGAACTTTATGAAAAAGAGCTCTGATATTTGGCTTATGTAAAGACTCTGTTTTTTTTTGTAATACAGTACTGGCTTGTGCTTCTCAAGAATCATAGAGAGTTCAATGTATGAGTTTCTTTTGTTGTCTTTTCATGTTATCTATAGTGTTATGAGTATTTGATTACTTAGAAATCGCTTACAGTGTTCTAATTTCCTTCATATACTCATAAACTGCATTCTATGTGTTTGGTGTGCTCTACATATGTTGAAACCTGAATGCTATGACTTTTATGCAAAGCCAACCTTACTGTGAATATTAAATCACATATGACTCCATAAGCCCAATGGATACTTGTTAGTTTTATTTCCACCATTTTCATTTTTATTTGTTTCACAAGAGTTAGCCATCTTGATCATAATAAAAAACCTTTAATCCTTTTAGAGAGCCCTCTCAGGCTAAGGAGGCTAAGCCTTAGCTAAAAGATTGGTTTGAAACAGTTACTTGAAGTCTTCCTAGTCTGCAGCCTTCCAGGGCATGATTTTGAGATAACATTTTGGTGCGTATGCCAGGAGTTTGAAGATTAATCATTCCCAAAATCAAGAGACTGAACTTCTGAAGGTAGCAAGAGCTCAGAAGAATTTTCGAGGCTGCAATCTACCTTGGCGACTCCATTGTTGAAGAATTCGAAATTCATAGATTCATGGTGATTCCACTCGAGTTATGAAGGACCCAGATGCTACCATTCTTATTTCAAGGTATGCATGCATAAATTTTTTAGGAATTCACGGTTTCCTAAATCATTTTCTGAAAGATGCATATTTTCTAAGGAATGGTCCAAAATTCAATGGAGAAGATTTGAGTTTAACTTTGAAGCATATATTAGATTTCTGTGATTTTACCGAGCTTCTTAGAGTTAAACATGAGGATGTTTGCATTATGTTGTTCTATGATTCATTTCAAGGGAAATGTAAACGGTGGATTGAAAGCTTTCCTGCCAAATCCATTAAGTCATTTGAAGACTTTTGGTTTATGTTTTTGGAAGAATGGATAGATAGATCAGATTTGTTGGCAAACTTTCCTTCAATTCAAGGTTTCAAACAATAGAATAATGATCATATTAATGAAGAAATAGATGAAAATTTTCCTTTGTCCTTGTCTTCTTATCTAAAATCATTTCAGTGCAAGACAGAAGATAAGATGAAATTTTTGGATGAAGTTGCTAAGGACATTGAGAAATACATTGAAGGTCTACAGGGTCAAATTCAATCATATAGTCTTCATAATCATGATCATTCTTATCGAAAGCTTTCAATGGTAGAACACAGGGCGAGGGTGTGGCTTGCTTTCTCTTTCGTGATTGAGGAAGAATACACTGTTATTGAAGATTAGTTGGCACAACCAGAAAGTTACGAGAATCATCAAGCTGATCATGTATTCTGGGATCCTATAGCTAAATACATGGTAGAGTTTTACTCTCCAGTGTTTCAGCTTTTCTATGAAGATCAGAGGCAATTTCAGTGGCAGTGGTCATCACAATATCATAGTGGCTCTGAACTCTGATGTAGTCAAAAACCTCAAATATCAGATAAGACAAATGATTGGCTACATTGGAAATTTCACATTGATTGAGCTGAAAGAAGTTTGAAATTGATAGGGTAGGTAGGTAGGAAAATGCAAATAAGCTTAAGGTTGACTGAGCATTTTTAAGTAGATGTAGATTTCTTTCTCCTACAGTGATCATCAAGCTTAAGCCAGAGGTGAAGGCTCAAGAAACTGGAAAGGGATGTTTGTCAAGCAAATCTCCTTTTGTCATAAAGAGGACAAAGCACTGGATCTGCATGTTCTTAGTGTACCACAGGGGCACACTATCCCAAGTGGAGCCACCTGTTATCACTCAAGAAAAATTTTCTAAACTGTTCACATCAGTTCGATTGTTTGTCAAAGGGTTGGTGTCAGTTTTGGGTCTAGTCTTTTCATCTAGTTTTAGAGTCTAAATAGTTTGAATAGGAGTTTTGTTAAGAGTCTTGTTAATATGTCAAAAGGGGTCAATTCTCTGTTTTATCCATTATTGGTCTAACATCACACCTAAGCTCTATATGTCAATCCTATTTCAAAGACGAAGTCAGGGATTCGTGTTGATTCATAACAAACCTTATCCAGCTGTCAAACTTATCAAAATCCGTTATCTTTCTACATCACCATTTATCAGCTCATACCCTTTACCTGTCAATTCGACCGCTTATCCTCATCATTAGGTCATTAGGTGTCGTAGTACGCTCAGATTGCAAGTTTCAAAAGAAGCCAAGTAATCACAACCTTAACTATGTTTATGTTTATGCATGGGGATGAATTTGAGCGAACTACAGGAGGATATTATCGAGCACATGGTCGTGCAGATGACACAGTGAACCTTGGGGAAAAAAGGTAAGCTAATTGAGATTGTGCATGTATGTAATGGTGTAGATGGAAGGGTATTGGAAACTGCTACAATCGGAATTCCAACAGAAGAATGTGGTGCCTGAACACAATGTGTTCCTTCAGGTTTATTATAAATTTAGTACCATTTCAATGCTAGCAGAGCCACTAATATTGGTCATCGGTTTCTTCTGCTCCTTTTTGGCTTGCATATTGTATTCACATTCCGATTTTTTAATTTCAAAGTCATCAGTTTCATACCTTGCTAAACTACAGCGAGAAGAGGTCCAAGATGCCATTCAGCGCCTACAAAATGTCATGAATCTGCGCTTAACTGTGAGAACTCAACACTGGAGGAAAATGTTCAATGTGATGAGTTGGATATGAAGCTAACTAATAAAAACATTGAAGGTAGCGTGGAACGTCATCCCACTCGCTCAAGCAAACACACTTTACAATATGCGAGGGGCAGGATGGAACAGAGACTTCAAACGGAGATGTTTTGATATTTCCAGATATATGCAAGGGGTTGACACACTTTGATGTTGATACCTTTGTGGAAGAGTTGATTGTCATAATCATTTATTATGGGATCGGCCGACATGGCGAAGTATATGGAAATGGTTGACGCTGGTATCAGGATCGCTTCCAGGTTTAATTCTCATTGCCCTCAGACATCGTGCATGTATTATCATCCAACTTCCAACAGCAACACTCTCTTGCGCCTTTTCTCGTGCCCTGCAGGTTTATGAATCTAAGGCCGATGCAATGTTTGAGATACTCTGTGTCACGCGGAATGAGTCGATCTTGCGGACAAGATAGACCTTCCTAGAATCTAAAGAAGACCTAATGACAAACAAACCAACCAGACACTATCTTTCTCTAAATGTGCTTTTATAAATAATGGCAAACAAGTGTGTTTAAGGCCTACCTTATGTCCAACGGAAGTTTGGGGATGCCCTCGCTTCTTTGATCCAAATGAGTTCCTTTGTCGTGAACCTGCAAACACAAACAAGGCAAACAAATTAAATAGCACCTGAAAAGTCAATATCATAAAACATATTTAACATGAAATTCAAGGAGTCCATGAAACAAATAACATGAGATACTTGTTGAGAAAAATGAGTCTAATTGTATTAATTCAAAAGAAGAAGCACTTTACAACCTTTGCCTTGACATTGTACAAGCTCCTCCCAGGGTCCAACAAGAAGTCTCCTCTACTTTGACAAGTTTCACTCACTCCCCAATGAAGCCAAAAAG
>APFE031202249.1:0-12578 GCA_000404065.3 Pinus taeda
TGCATTGACCATACTTCTGAGAGGATGGATTACCAACTAAATTAGACAAAGGAGGGAGAAAATCCTCTTGAATTAGGATTGGAATTTCCTAGGATCCCTTTTGTTGGAAATATGTTGCCATTGATGGAAAAGGAAAAGATAAAGGAAATGGAAAATATTAGAAAAGGAAATCAATGTCAACTGAAAATGATTTGGTAAAGGAAAAGATTGATGGCAAAGGTAATGGCAAAGTGGTAAAGGAAAAGCGTGGTAAAGGATCAGCCATGAGAAGATCAATATGGTAGCAGGAAGGTGTAGATAATTTTGAACTATTTCTTGAGTGTCATATCATCTTAGATGTAGGTGAAACCCAGATATATGCAAAGAGATTTGAAAGAGATTTCCAGTGGTATGTGGAAGTCCAAACATTGCCTCTTGGTTCAATGATAGAGCTAGTCAAATTTTGATGACCTTAAGTCAAAGTTAGCAGAGTTAAAAGGTGAATGGAGGAGATTTGACACATAGCCAAAGTTGGAAGAAGTGCCAAACCCAACGGAAAACCATAGCAGAGAGGACAAACAGAGGACCTGGCATACATGGCATTAACAATAAGGAAAAAAGAAGCGTTTTTATTGGTCGTTCGTGGAGCCCACCTCGCAGATTTACCCTGACGATATGGAGATGGTGTATAAGTATAAGCACTGAGATGGATGGAGAGGGATGATTCCAATATATGATGCCATCTTGGCTAAGGTATATCCTAATGGTATTCACCTTGGTTTAACCCTTTTGGCACAAAAAAGGAATGGACTGGGAGACTAGCACTAAGAGATGATAGTAGAGTGTTATCGAATGAGAAGTGAGTGGAGGAGCTCAGTTAAAAGCCTGGCCTAAAGACGGAAGCCCGACGAGTATGATCCCAAAAGATTGTTTGGGGAGAACAAGATTAAGCACCATGAGATAGGCATCAGAAACATGTGGCAGGACTATAAGAAAGTTATGGACGAAAGTCTTGTCAGGCATCAAGGCATTGGGTGGTGGTTTCTCATATCGCCAATCACATAGATAAATCACAGAGGTCTACCTCAAGACCTCTCCTCCAAATACCACAAACTACAATGGAGTGGTGTCGAGGGAAGACCTTTTGAATCCGATGGTTTTTAAAAAAATTATTAACAAATAAAATTGGTGCAAAACCAAAATTATTGGGACCCTTTCTCTCTCCTCTGATAGGATAGGTGGAATTTTTTTAATTGGTCATAGGTGACATCAGCATAGGAAAATCAGTAGTGGACATCTCACAATCATATTTGGCATTTTTGGGCACCCAAAAGGCCCATTTTTGGTTGAAATATGTCACCAATCATTGCTCGATACATGGTGTAGGTGACATCATAATGATGTAATCTCACTAGTTGGAGCTCAACGAGTTGTTAACTGTGCACAAGCAAATGGATTCGGGTAGCAAGAGCCAAAACATGTTAACATTGACAAGTTGGCAGAGTGGCAGAAAATGAGATTGAGGCTGAGTGGATCGCGTAGGACATGTCACCTTGTAGGGACAACCCTGATGGTTTATACTCGGGTGCAAAGGAAATGTTTTGGGAGATAATCATTGAGGCATAGAGGAAAGTGACAACCAATCAGAGAGAAGATGGGCAGACCCCATCATACACGATGACCTAGTGGATAGATCCTTGCGAGTGAATAAAGATGCATAGAGTAAAAGTGTTGATATTGAGAGCTACAGGATTAACACCCAAACATTTCCCTTGGTTATTTCACATAGAAATAGAACAAGGGTGTGGAGCATAAAGCAAATGAATTTGGCCCCTGATAGGTAAAACACAACTTAGAACCTAAAGGAATTAACCAGTGGTTGTAAAGACCTGGTCTTATGGAAGGGAAGCAGGAATGTGCCAACACAAAAGGAGGTAAGGTAAATTCAGTGGAATTGGAAACATTTTATAAAAAAATTAAAAAGGATCAAGATTTTTATTTGGAAGCGACGTATTAAAAAGGATTTGAGCCTATAATAAAGTGCCTTGGGCACACAGATGGATGAGTTAGGAACTATTTTGGTAAGTGAAGATGCAATATATTTTCATGGACAGTTGAGACATAAACTCTTGGAGTTTCGTAGTTAAAACTAAACATAATAGTAGAATGCTAAATGCATGCATAGAAGAAAACTAATTGCATGAACAAGTTGCTAGTAGTTAAGAGGCATATTTGGTAGTTGTGACAAATCTAGAGATTCACCAAAATTAGAAAAACTATAGATAAATTCTAGAAAATGAGAAAATGAGAAAAATAAGCAGAAAAACTCACAGATTGAGCATAAAACTATAGATCATAGATTGAAGACTTGAAGAGAAGAATTAGGAACTTAGATGAGGAAGAAAAAAGAAGAAAATAAGAAAACCATGTAGGAGATCAAAGAACAAGCTAACCAAAGATCAATCCAAAATATTAGTCCATAATTATTTTTAAGCATAATTTGGGTTACAGAAATTTTATGCATAGGAAAGTGTGTGGATTAGAGGTTGTTGGTGCAGCATGATGCATAATGGTGGTGTTGTCGCAGCTACAATCACCGTCCAAATTTTTTCCTATGCTTTCTTGTCTTACACTTATCTAAAGTTTCTAAGTCACAAGCAAACCTCCTGACTTGGTCACACAACAAATATAGGCTTGCCTCCAAAAACTACACAATCCTTGAGAGCAAGTAGCCTTGATCATAAGAATTGTGCAGTTATGATTGGAAGTCAACCTTGAGCTCAAAAAATACATATTCATTGAATGCAACCTAGCACTGAGCCTAGAAACTACATAATTCCTCATTAAGATGAGAAACTGTGTAGTGCACTGAGCCAGAAAGTTTCCTAGTTACCCTGAATTGCATAATCTTTCCCAATAGCGTGCATGGCCAGTTTCCATAGAAAATAAAGAAAAATGAAGGGAAGAAAACATCCCTAGGAAGTAGGATCTATTATTAGTTTCCCAAAGGTGGCGTATTTCTATTTTTATAAGTTCCCACCAAGTGTCACTTTTCCTTGTTTTTAGGCATGCATGTCATAAACCCTCATTTTCTAAAATCTAGTTAATTAATGCCTCTAGATCTCATTTTCACGTTCGATCTTGGAGCTCTCTCATTCTTGAGGAGATCAAGGAACCTTTCGTATGGTCTTCGTTGCTTTTCTAGGTGAGTTTCAATTTTGTCATCTTTTGTCGCTTTTTGTTGTTTCACTTGTGTGAGTGTTGTTCTACTTATTTATCCTCATGGTTGCTCACGTTTCAACTTATTTTAGATTATAGAAGTGTTTTTCTAAGTTGTCATTCACATTTCACAAGTATTGCATCGTTTTTCTTGTTTTCGCACTGATGGTCGTTGTGGCGGTCACTCACCTCACATACTTGATTTTCCTTATGTTTGATCCATTTATACACTTGATCCACATTGGTTCATTCACACTTAATTAGTTTTACACTCAAGCTCTCATCATCACTCACTTCTTCTCATTTTCACACTTCAATCGAGAAGATCTGCACTTTCCTTAGCTAGATCTTGCCTTGCCCAGCTAGGCACTGTGCAATCCTAAGGCTCAATCCACATGCTTGGCCTTTGGAACTACATAGTGTGTAGTACATGCTAGCTCCAACTCTGCATTATGAATTTCCATGGGTCATCCTATCACCTTGGCATAGTATCTCCCAATCTCTACCTAGGTTGGGACTATGCATTGCATAGTCTCAAGCCTCAAGCTTCATCCTTGGTTGTTGGGTTTGTGCAATGTGAAGTTCCCATAGTTAGCCAATCTCCCTTGTTGATAAAAATTGTGCAATCCTTCTCTCCAGTTGCCCAGTTTGTTGCTTGATCATGCTTTGAAGGTAGATTTTCTAAAGCTAATGTTTTCTTTCCATGATTTTCCTTTCTGTCCCATAGGTACCACACTTGCAAAGAACTTTCTCCCAACATTCATTGCTACCATAGCACCAAAGATATTTGCTTCAAAAGAGACCACTAAAAGAAGCACTATGGTGGTAGTTGAGAAAACAGTAGGAAACTTTTCAGTATATGTGGACCCTCAATTGTTTATAGAAAAGGATTCAACACTAACATGGCAACAAGTCAATGAAGCTCTTTCAGAAAAAAGCCTTGAGGAAGATCTAGAGGACAACTCTGGAAGCAACACCAACAAAAAACAGAAATCTCGTATAGGTTAAGGGAAAGATAAATTTTGCTAATAGTCTAGGGGGAGAACAAAGTTTCAAGATGAAAGTGGATCCAATCCTTATGAAAGCAGCTTTAGCAGCAAAATTGTAGAGGAAGTAGAGGATCAAAAGAGTAGAGCAGAGGAAGAGAGAAAAGTAGATCTTGCAGGAAGCATAACTATGATTGAAGCAAGAAGAACAAGAATTGAAGGAAGAATGCGAGTTGAGAAGGATAGAATAAAAGGAAAAAAAAGTAGGAAGAAGAAGAAATGGAAGGAACCATAGTAGATGAAACATCTCCAATATAGGTTGAAGGGAAAGAACAAAACCAACCAGTAGTAGAGGAGAAGGGTGAACATATGCAAGATTGGGAGCTTTCGCAGGAGATTGAAGACTTCATTTAAGTTGCAGATATGTAGTTGAAATTAGGGTCATGAAATGAGGATGTTAACCTAATTCTGAGTGCTCCATAGGTCATTGTTTAGTCACCATCACCTCTAGCAATAGAGTTAGCTTTGAGTGAAGGAGGGGTTGTTGTTCCTCTTGATGATGATCTGGTAATGGACTTATACAATCTACCTTATGATCAATTCTGGAAGGGAATTGTATAAGCATGGAAAAACAATTTTCTGGATGATCATGTATCACCTACATTCACTAGAGAGAGCGTGATAGTGGTTGACACCAACAAGAATCCAGATGTCATTGCTAAAGCCAACTTGGCCTTTGTGGGTGCAACAAGATCAAACACTCAGTATTTGATGGCCGAGAAAAAGTAATTGGCACAGAAATTACAAGTTGTCTGGTAAGAGATAGAGCATCTCCATGCGATGACACATAACAAAGTCTCCACACAGGTCTACTTGGAGGAACTGAGAGCAACAATACTTAGTGAATTATGAACACTTGGAGAGACTATGTAGGACCTCTATGAGGAGCTCATAACCACGCATAAGGAAGTTGTTCACGTGCATGGTTTGAAATAACAGAGAAGATACTTTGTCAAAACTATTAAGAATGTATAAGTTGTCATTGCTTCTTTGCAGGAATGGATGATGTGATACAAAGGGGCACAACTTAACTTTCGAAAGAAAATGAAGCCATAGGCAGAACTAGAGGAAGAAAGAGTGTGAATATTGATTCAGAGCAACAAATCAACTTGCCTCATTCATTGCAAGTATTCAAAACTCATATGTACAGTTACAACAATTTGGGTTTCATGGTGAAAACACACAATATCCCATCAGTTGGCTCACTCACCAAATCCAAACGTAGACACCAGTTCAGGCGGGAGATTGAATATTACTTGGAGTAGATGTGAAAAATTTCCACCAAGGAGGATTCGGAGATTAGTATATAGAACATGAAAAATTACATCGATGGTCATGTCTAGATTAGAAGAATGTTACTCTTGCTTGAGAGGTATGCCAAAACTGGCTCCACGTCATTGTACCCAGATGCTATGGAGGCTAGAGTCTACTTCCAGCCATACACCATTATGCAGTGTGGGGATGTCATCACATAGTCCAGTTCTTGGCACCAATATGTGACTAAGAAGCATCAAGTGGAAGTTGTTGAGCTAGAGTTTCCCCAAACTCAAGCATTATAGTGTTTTATCTTGTTACACTGTCAAGTTGTCCCTACACTATTTTATCTTATATGGGTATAAGTATTGTAATATTAATTGTTACTGAAAGTGAAATTCCAAGTGTCAATATTGGAATATCAAGAGTCATGATGTAATGTAATGAATCATTCTGTAAAGAAGTTGAAGAGTCATGATGGTAGTCCAAAGGTCACAAAGTGGAGTTGAAGAGTCACCCCCTCTTGTTATAAATGGAACCTTATAACTCATGTAAATGGATTTTGGGAGCCAAGATTTTAGCTAGGCTTAGGCTTAAAAGGGGCTTGGGAGTATTATGAAGAGACTTGGCTTCTCTATAGCATAGAGTGAGTATACTTCTTTAGAGGAGTAGTTTTTATTGACTTTAATGTTCCACTATTGAGGCTAGTGGTCCATCAATGGTGTATGTATGAATAGAAATTTCACTTATAATAAAATCTGAGTTCGCACTCTTTCATGCATGTGTTGTGAATACAGTAGGGCTATTCTTGTTGTATTTGCAATGTATGTTATTTACATTGTTCTCATGCTTATGAAATATTTAATTTACATTTGTATGAATCTTGTTGAATGTGTGTTGTTGTATTAATTCATCACTTTAACTTGTGTACTATTCCAAATCTTAGCTTGTGATGTCATTACACACATGTATTCCTTTCAAGTTGCGTACTATTACAATATTCCAAGGGTGCACTTCCTTTTCCCTTCGTGTGTTGGAACCTTCATGCATCACACTTGACTTTCCAAAGGGTCACACACTTTCTCTCACCTAAACTTACTGTACTTCACTCTGCACTTTTTTCATTAAAGGAATAACATTACCACCTACTACTGGGACTCCTAATACAAATGTTGTGTGGTCTAGTTGGGAATTCATATCAGGGAGATCCCCTAAATGTTGGTGAGTCCAACACCATCAACAGGTGGTATGTATCAGAGGTGTATCAAAGACCAATATTGGTATTTGAAAGGCATTTTAGAGATGTAAATAAGTGCATTGGTGATTGGTGTTGATGTTATTGGTGCATATATTTTTGTGATGTGTTTAGGAATAAAACATTGTTGAAGGTGATAATGTTGGTGATTTTTTTAGTAATCAGATATTGTTGAAGGTGCGTAATCTAACTTTGGTGCATGGTTGCAGTGAGAAAAAAATATTTGTTTATGACATAAGTGGCCTACTGGTTCTACTTTGAAAATGTTTGAAAGATGGATCAACAAGGCCAATAAGTGGTAGGTTGCATATCAGGAATTGGAGCTCCTTCTAGTCGATATTGGTAAATGTCTAGGGGGTAGGGTCCCTTGCAGAAGAGGTTAATAAATGAGTAAGGGAAGGAGTCCCTTCCAATGTGTATTGGTAAAAAAGCAGGGGAAGTAGTCCCTTTCAATGGTAGTTGATAAATGAGCAGGGATAAAAGTTCCTTTCAATAGCAGTTGATAAACATACAAGTAATAGGTTGTGGGGAACTGATGTAATAAAGTTGAAGCTTGTAATAAATAGAATATTGTTGTCTTGTGTATATTTTTATCATGTGCTTGATGATTATTATGTTATGATTGAGTTGTGTTTTTGATCCATGAAAAATTTCTAAAGTGATTGAAAAGTATAATTTGTGAAAAATTGTATAATTTGGCCACACTACTCATTCAACTCCCCTCTCATTAGTGTCTCAGTTTTCATTTTTTCTAACAATAGGTATTAGAGCAAGGTTATTTTAGTATTATTTTAAAAACTAGAAGGAAGATTAAGGATCATGAGAACTAGGACTGGATTACCTCACGCAGAGTTCCATTTTTTAATGGCTCAAATTATACAACTTGGAAGGTAAGGATGAGCATCTACCTGCAATCTCTTGATCTTTATGTATGGCTATCTATGGAGAATCAAGAGATATATGATAAGTTTTATAAACAAGATAAGAAGGAAATCATGAGAGGGTTGTCTAAGTCAGATATTAAAAAATGGTTTTGTTTTAAGACTGCAAAGGAGATATGGGACATATTTCAGCCCACTTATGAAGTAGATATGCAAATTTCATGTGATGTCAAGAGGTTTTCCATGGAGGATGAAGCTGTCAAATATTAAAAGCGAATTGAAGATCATAAATAATGTGATGATTCTTTTGTATCAATAGGCCAATTCAATAATCAACACCCAAGGAAGATGAAATCTACAAGTAAGTTGTTGTTTTTTTGTTATTGTAGAACAATAGACCATTTATTTTCTAATTTCTCAGCTGCATTTACTGGTGAAAGTGAGAGTTTCTCATCTAGTTATAGTGAAAAAGGAGCTAAGTTAATAGAAATAGTAGATCTAGACATTGGAAAAGAAGAAAATCAGCCCACCTCTAGTGAAGAGGAAGAAAGGACATCTCACATGTCAGCAAAAAAATCTCTAGAATTATTAAGGGAACAAAAAATTGTCAGAAAAAATGACACTTGTTGTGAATTTGGTTTCTCCTCTATTGATTTGGAATATATTGAAGAAAATATCTATTTGAAGAGGCAACTCATATCACATCTTGAAGAGATAAATAAATTCAAATCTATCAATATGGATATGGAGAAAGAGAATAAGAAATTAAAGGAGAAGTTGATGAATCTTCAGAATAAATGAAATAATTCTTAAGCGTTTAAGGAGATTCAAATCGACTACTTTTCCTTGCAGGCCGAGACATTGTTGGAAGATGAAAATGAACAAAAAACAACATTAAAGGCACCCACAAAGTTGGTTAAAGGAATATCCTATAGCACAAAATTAACAAAGAAAATAACGCAAAACCAAGGAGAACAAAATATCTACACAAATCAAAACAAAGATAGCAAATCCATCATATGATTTTATTGTAGTAATGCATGGAACTTTGCCTCCAAGTGTCTAGAAAGGAAAAATAAGTTCCAACAACAAAAGTGGAACATGTTATTTCATTCACAACCATGAGTTTCTAAGATAAATTTGAATACCCAACCATAAAGAGCCTTTTCCCCTCAAAGGAAATATTTCGAGAGGACCAAAAACACCATGAGAATGAGAACTAGTGCAAGAAATTGGAGAGGTAGAAGTTTTGGTATGAGAAAAAAATCATTTTTCCCCTTATTGAATAATTTTGAATGCTACAAGTGTAATAATTATGGGCACAAAGTAGCTACATGGAAATATAGAAAGAAATTCTCTCTGCAGAATGTACAATCAGAGGCATATCAAATGGTGCATGGAGGCAACATAGAATAGTGATTGGTTTCAAAGATAATCAAAAGAATTTTGGAATATCATATTTTGAGATTACTGTGGTTGATCTCTCTTATATAACCTGCAACAGACACGGACTCAAATCCGAAAAAGAGCAACATCATCCCTAGCAATCCTCTAAAGAAATACAATGAGAAAGAAGAGAAAGAGGTATATTGCCAATTGGCCTTAATTTTTGCTTAAAAAAGGAATGATAAAAGGTATGAATTCTCATGAAATGGTATGAAGCCACCCAGTTAGGCAGATCAACACAAGAAATCAACTCATAGTGTTGACCAAATTCAGCATACCCGGGTGTGGAAGAAAAAGGGATATAATCTACTCAGGGGGAGAAGAGCCCTTGTTCCTCTTCATTGAAAAGAGGAGTATGGCTTTCAAGGAATCTAGAAAGGTCATATGCAAGGAGTAGAAGGGAGCATGCTAATGAATGCATCTAAAGGATAAAGGAAAGTATGTCATTTTATGTTGATTGATAAAGTGCAAGTATATATATGGCGATTATCTATTTACTGCTGAAGTTAATTATGCTAGTATTGTTTACAAATTCCTAATAAAAAGGGGGATCATAGCCATAGTGGGAGTGTACTCAAGTTCATATTTGAGTATCAGATTATTCATTGATAGTTGGTATCGTTAATTGGGACCAATTGTTTGTTGCAAGATAAAGGCTAATAATACATTCTAATTGGTAATTGGTATCAAGAATTAGATTTTTGCTGAATGGAGAATGATCAGAGGATGAGAACAATCTATTATCAAATGCTCACCAATTACTATCAGTGTCATCAATTCAACAATTTACATCATTTCAACACTTGGTACCAAAGGAATTGTCGATTGGTATTTACAATCATTAGACTCTTTGTCAGAGTATGGTTTTCATGTTGTCTATAAGTCCACGTCTTTATTTATATGGATGTTGTTCATGATGAGTCAAATGTATCATGTTGAATATGCTACCATTAGAAGTATTCCAGGTGAAATACAAGATAATCTATTAGTTTAGGCATGCATTAACGAGAGTTTCTCGATGATTTTCAAAAGTGTTGTACTTTCTTGTTCGCGAGTTGATAATTGATGGTGTCATTCATATGAAAGGTTTTTCTTATTTATAAAGGTTAGGTGTATGTGTATAGGTAGGAATTTTTATGAATGTAATCCTAGCTAAGGATCATACTAGAAGGAATTCTCTATCATGGCTCAGTTGCACAATCATGTGGTGTTTAAACAAGAGATCCCTCTTACTTGCTTGAGGCAAAGATTGGGAGGAATTAACCCTTTCCCTTCAACTCAATCTTCTTCACAAGACAAGGAGGAAGCTTCTTGATCATATCAGAGGTACCTAAGGTTTTTCATCATAAGAAGAAGCAGTTGGCAAGTGCAGAACATCAAAAGATAGAGAGAGATTATTGACAAGGGGAATATGTTAGTATCTTTGCCATTGATGTTAAAGAGGGAGAAGTATTGTTGATCAAACAAAATATGGTAAATAACCTCACATAAAGAGGGAGAAGGAACTCCATCAAAACATAGAGAGAAGCATCAAAGACAAAGAAGATAATTACACTTGTCTTTTCTTGATCATTGGTGATGATGTTTTATTTGATCTTGGTGTTGCCATCAATTACAAAGGGGGATATTGTTGGAAATATGTTTTCATTGATGGAAAAGGAAAAGGAAAAGGTAATGGTGAATGTTGGGCACAAGATCCCCCAAGGGCAGTTTTGGGGCTTAAATCCTAGATTTTGGTCCAATTTTGTAATCCAAATGTAAAGACTCTGCATTTTGTTGTCACGAAGTGCGTAGATGTTAAAGAGTCATAGGGTTGCCTGCCCTTATTTTGAAAATGTAATGTTGGTTGTAGAAGATCTACCCATGGTCCATGGACCATGGGATTGTATAAATAGAGCTAAGCTCTAAGTAGTTAGGGGCATCAGATTATGTAATTATTGAATAAAATATGATGTATGAGAGATAGATCTGAGTAGAAGTCTAAGTTTTGGGTCATATCGTAGCTAGAGGCTCTGGAGCTGAGTACACAAGGCAGGTTGAGTCTATAATTGTTCGGAATTATCAATAAAAAGAAGTATTCTACAATTTTTGTGTCTTTATTTCCTATTTATGCATCTGTTATATTGGGTATAAATTTTACTTATAATGCTTATATGATGTGCGAATATATGTAATTGTGTTGGATAAGTGACCACAAGTAGGAACATCTGTTTACGCGAAGCTAACTAAGATTTTATAATAAACACTTAGCCTAGTTAGGAAGATATCGTGGTTCACTGCCCTAGTAGCGCGAAAGGACCTCAGCCCTTGGTTAGGGCTGCGTGGAAGATGATTGTACCCTTTTCAAAGGTATTGAAGAGTGGAAAAGAGGGTTAAACAACTTACGCGAAGGCAGGTATAACCAGAATGAAATGACATCACATCCATCTCAAGGGTGTGGAAACTTGGTTCTAGTATCCCCCCATACTACTTCAAGTTAGACTTCAGTCCGTGCTCTATGGGCTAATGCCGAAAGGGTTAGTAGTGTAGGGATTTTTTTGGCTAACTAATGCTGAACCTAGGTCAGGCCCCCACAAGCCAACGAATGGTTCTGTTGCTGAGACCAAAATCTGCATAGAGATGTGTGATGTTGTATCACTGGAATCCAACTAAGAAATAAATTGAAGGTTGGTTGGATAGAAGGATTAGTGAGTTTGTGGTGCAGGAGAACAGTGGTTGGACCAATACCTGTATACAGAGATCCATGAAATATTTTTCACATCCTTCCCTACTAAGCTATACGAGAGGATCGTGAAACTAGCAGAAAGCCAAGGATGGTGGAAACTTGATGATCCTATTGTGTGGATCCCAGAGCTAGTGAAAGGGTTTGAAGCATCAGGGGATAATATCACTGGCTCGATCACATCATAGGAGGATTTGTTAGTAAATTCACAGTTAACACCTCAGTCAGCTATAGTGAGGCAGAGTGACAATTTTTCAAAGGACTGTGAGGTAAGTACGTAAAATCTTTGAATATTTGGATTAAAATGTTGTTGTGCAAAAAACAGGTTATGTAGGTACCTTGATATTTGGGACTACACGAAGCGGAAAAAGTTACAGAAATAAAGGAAATAAGGGTCTAGAGTATAGCCCCTTGATTTCACCTCCGCGAGGAGATGAAGAAGGGATAGTGAAGGTCTCTCCACGAAGTTTTATTCTGTTGATAAGACAGGGATTTCTGTGAAAACCAGCTTTGCCCACACCACCTCCGTGTTCATCACCGTCACATCCAACTTCACTCGTACCACCTCCACCACCACTGTGATTTAGTATGGCAAACACAGTGAGGTTGCCTTTGTTCAAAGGTTTGGGAAATGAGGATCTGGACCAATTCTGGTTCATTGTAAAGGCTGCATGGGAAGCTCAAGGTGTTATAGATGACCATCTAAAGAGAGCGACACTGGTTAGCACTTTGTAGGATCACGCGTTGACCTTGTATATTAGGTAGTCCAACTATAA
>APFE031202262.1:0-10718 GCA_000404065.3 Pinus taeda
GTGCTCTTGATATGGAAAGGGCTAGGTATGATTCAAAATTTCCTAATATATGATGAATGAGAAGTTATTAAGTTTCAGAGAAACCCCAGGTGAGGGTATGATGCAAGATCCAGTGGTCATTAATAGTTGATCTTGGTTGTTGTTGAAGGAAATTAAGGATACAAGTAGTGTTCAAGATGGAACATTTCGTCTAAGATGATATTGTTATATGGTTGATGAACCATGGTGACTTATGGAGACATGATCAAGACAGATTGGATAGCTTCCTACAATCCTCTTGAAAGATAAGTACTTTCGAGACTTTATTAATTTTTGCTCTTGTTTGGAATTATCATTTTAGACTATTGTTTATTATTCCTGCATGAATATTTGAATGATTCTTTCACTAAATTCTTGGATGAGGACGTGATTAAGGAAAGCAGATCCTAAGGATCATTAAGATACATAATAGAACAGACAGAGTAAACTCCAAGAGGGAGTTGGTGCAGGATAATGAAGAAACCACTCTCCTATCTAAGGATGATAGTCTTGCCTCATCATTAGGTACACTTTCATTATGTTTATTTATTTTATTATTACTCTTGCTTTTTTTTTTCGGTGTCACAAGTACATATAATGGATGTGAGGACCAAGTCCTCTGTATCGAGATTGAGAATGATGCATAGCCATCCCTTAACTGAAGTGGCAATGGACAAGAGACCAAACCTCGGAGGAAGGATTGAGGTCGCCATGTTTTTATCTATGATTGAAGAGGCTTCCCAATCAGAGGGAGAAAATTGTCATGCAACGATGAGATATTATGAGATAAAAAAAATGATGAGAAGTGATATGTCCTTCATGCAAGGTCCATTCTAAAAGACAATAAATAGTAGTGACAAATTCTTCCGTGATATTAAGATTATAGCTCTTATTTCCAGACGCACTATTATCATATGTATGTGAAGTTTCCCCCCTTAAGGAAAAAGCATACTTGGAGCTACCTTAATATATTGAGGCACACAAGATGAGACTAATGATTATAGATTGAAGAAAGACTCATAAGGACTCAATAAAGTCCCCTAGGGCTTGGGATGCTTATATTAATGATCACTTGATGTAGACTCCAACCTTTGTTCATGATTGAAGGGCCAAAGGGAGTTGATATCTAAGCCTAGATGATCAACTTCTTGGTATTAGAAGTATAATAAAGAGATGATGAGGACTTCCTTATTAATGAAAGTATGGTTTCAGAGACTTGGCGAGACGGATTATACTAAAGTAGTTAAGAGAGACTCCATTTTAGATTTAGATTTGATGGATCCCAAGATGAGTTGGCAGTGAGATGAATTCTTTCTTTGCAGCATGAGCCAGAGAGAGCTTGAAATACTGGATGTCTACATGAAACTATAATCATGGACTGAGACAATGCCAGAGACTTGATGGATACATCGATGCTTGACTAAGGTTGAAAATGTTATTGATAGGAAAAACACATTTGGGCACTACAATAGCTTGGGGTCTACCATGACTTCTTGGATGAGCCAAAAATCGAATTTTGTTGATTTGAGTATGTCTGAGGTAGAACAAACTGGTGCTAACATGGTTAGTTGCGAAGCAGAGTGATTGAGAAATCTCTTTAGAGAGCTATTTGAGCATGATTGTGATATACTGAGACAATAAGAGTGGGATTCAACTTTCAGAGAATCCCGTATTTTATGATTAGTCCAAGAATTTTTATATTAGAGATATGGTGCAAGGGGAGTAGTGAGGATCCAACATTGATTTGTTGTGTAATGAAATAGTAAGACTTCAGCAAATGAGCAGGTTGTTGACGTTCTCACCAAGCCTTTGTCGAAAGGGAAGTTCTTCGTCTTTAGAGAACAAATTTGACTAGTGGATGTGACCCTCCCGAGTAAGGGTCATGACTGATCGAGAACACTGAACTATGCTCTTCACCCCTGTCTAAGCTCCTAGGGTGGGAATGTAGTTGGAGAGCTCCCGGCGTTGAGGGAAATCTTTGAAGATAGGATATGTGTGATCCTTACCTTTCATGATAAGTGGTATCATGCCTATTGTCATAGTAGGATGTGTCAGATCCTTACCTAAGGTAAGTGGTATCTCTCCTACTGTCGAGTATACCCCAGAATGCATCCTACCCATAAGTTGGGCTTGTTGGGATTGCCACCCATTTGGCCAATGGGTGAGGAGACTTATATATGTGTGTGATCCTTACCTTTGGTAAGTGGTATCCTTTCCAAGTGATAGGATGTAGTTGTTCTACCACTTTATTCTTGAGGGTCAAGGTGGGAAGATCAGTGGATAATAAAATGCGTGTAATCCTTACCTCTTGTGGTAAGTGGTATCCTGCCTATTGTCACTAGACAATAAGGATGTGTGTGATCCTTACCTCTCATGGTAGGTTGTATCCTACCTTTTGTCTACATCAACGGACAATAAGGATGTGTGTGATACTTACCTCTCACGGTAAGTGGTATCCTGCCTACTGTCATTGGATATAGAGTGGAAGTTGATCTCCCCTATGATGATTATTCTTGTTTAGATCAAGACATCGTTATTCAACTGAGATCAAGGTCATGGAACTAGAGGCCAATGGGGTTTGGAGGATCTAATCGATCTCTCTTACCATTGGTTGTGGATTCTTCTTTTTCTATGGGAAAAAATGAGATGAGATGAGACGAGTTGAGGCATGATGCATATTATCACCAAAAAATGGTCACCTAGCCATTTCTAGCTAGGTGGATTGAAATACACCATGTAGATTTAATTTTACCATAGTAAATCACTTTCACTGTGGAAAATAATTTAGTAAACCACTTTTATTAAATTATTTTTTGATTTAAATAAAAAACCCATGAGAATAATTAGATAGATCATTATTTATTTAATTTTCTCTATGCATAATTATTAAATCATTATTTAAATAATTGTTCCTTGTCACATTTGACTAAATCCCTTAGGAATAATTAAATAAATCACTATTTATTTAATTTTCCTTATTCCTGTTATTGGAATAATTGTTAAATCACTATTTAATAATTATTTTTGTTTCACACCATTCTTAATTCTCACGAAATAATTAATAAATCATTGTATTTGTTAATTATTTCTAAACAAAAATATTTTTAACCATTTTAAATATATTTTCCCTCTCCAATAAATATAATAAAGTATTACAAGCGGTTAGATCTTGATTTGGTTAATATTATTTTATTATTCTCCATTTTTTAGATTAACTCAATACTTTGTTATAAATAGGAGGGTTTTTCATTAATTCTTCAGCATGATCATAATCATCATCATCATTATCATTGTTTTTGTTTGAGCTCCCATTTGAGTTCTCCACATTTTGTCTGCGTTTTTCACATATTGAGAGAGAAGATCATTTTCTAAAGTGTCAAGGACATCAAAGGACCCATCCCACAAAGGGGCACTTACAGACCCATATGTAGATCTCCTTCACCAAGTGTTTTTAATAAAATATTTATTCAATTAAAGCCTTTCCATTTTGGTTATTGCATTGGATATTTTTATTGTTTCTTTCTATTCTAGATCGTCTATACTTTTGTTGCAGGGTCTCTATTTTTATTGCAGACTTGAATCATTATCAACCATTAACTTGTTGTTAGGGTCACTTGTCACCCAGTGACATAAGTGAAGTGTTTTTCATACACCTTCCAAGAAATTTCACACTAACAATGCAACAATGAAGAAACATCTGAAATGAGATTTATGATGCAGATGGAAACTACTCCCCTAAGAGGGAGTGTTGAAAATTAGGGTAGCTATGGGATGAATTTCCCCATAGAAACCCTAAGACCCAATAAAATCCCATCTCACCCCAAAGAAGAATTTGAATTAGATGAAGGAAATTATTATAAATTTGTTTGGCTCTTTCCTTATTTAATGTGGCTCAAATCTACTTGGGCAAGCAATCTTAAAATCACGGAAAATATATTTAATAATGTTAAGATCAAATTTCAAGAGTCTCTTGCAAGTTGGCCTCACCAATAGAATGGTCACATTGGATTTGAGGCATCCATTTGGCTCCTCATCGAATTGTATAAAACGAAACTCTTGCATCTCATTAAAAGACACATCGATCCTCACATTCTCTCATCTATAAGTTGCTCTCATTTGTTTGGTGGCTCATATATTCTCTATGGCTTGATACATAAAGTTATGTGGATCAATTTACATACTTTGTGGTTCACTCATATTTTTGGGCTTGCATTTACATTGGCACACATTATACAATTGATATCTTTCTGGCTCGCATAGTGGCATCACATCACTATATGTGGCATTGTAAATGTGGCATCGCACAATATTATATAGTGGATCACTTTGTGGCTTGCACATTGGCATCACATCATTGTATATGGCACTGTAACTATGGAATCAATCAACATTATACAGTGCATCGCTTTCTGGCTCCCACAGTGGAATCACATCATTATATGCAACATCGTAACTGTGGCATTGCTCAACATTATACAATGGATCACTTTCTAGTTCACACAGTGGCATCACATCACTATATGTGGCATCATAACTGTGGCATCGCTCAACATTATATAGTGCATCGCTTTTTGGCTCGCACAATGGAATTGCATCACTATATGTGGCATCACTCAACATTATACAATGGATTACTTTATAGCTTGCACAATGGCATTGCATCGCTATATGTGGCATCATAATAGTGGCATCACTCCCTTGTGGTATTCCTATAATGCACTATGGCATCGTTCCTCAATGGAATTGTATTAAATCATAGTGGTTTCTCTCTGTACAATTTCCCTCACCTAGCTTGCATCTTCTTGTTGGCACTTATCTTCACGATGGATTTATTGGAAAATACATAGTGGCTTCACAAGATAAATATACATGGTGGCTTTGCTTGCTAAATACACACGCTGGCTTGCATGGAAAATACAGTGGCTTCACATGGTAAATATACACAATGGGAACACATGACAAATACACTTTATATATGGAATTGTTTCTATGTGTGGCATTGCTTACATGTTCTTTATGGGGCATTGCTTCTATAATCTTGGTATGACATCACTTCTATGCCTCTGTGTGAAATTTTGAGGCTCTCATTTTCATATACTCCGGAGGGTTAGACATTACATAGTGGTTTTCATATCTATGGCTTGATATATACTAGTGATCTACATTATGTGATACAATGAGAAATTGATCTATGTCACTATCATGATTTACATGACAGTGACATATGACTTGGAAACTTTTACATGAATTTGATTTGGAGGCATATGACAAAAGAAATTGATAGATCTGTAACTTTGATATTATGGTTTGACAATGACCTCGAAATGACAATGATATTAATACATGACAATGATCTACATGATGTTAGTGACCTTTCTTACGTTACATGAAGGTCAATGATAGTGAAATTAGTATGGCAATGACCCTTGGTACGGAACTAACCTAAATAATCTGAAGTCAATATGGAAATGGTAGTATATGGACAAGGATGTATGGTATTTCATATGATAGTAATATACATGGCACGGTACAACAGTGAAATGATGTATGATTTGACATGACAAGGATGCAGTTTGACATATGAGGATCAGGTATGATCCCCGAGTGGGCCTAGGTGGCTTGATATGATTGATGTGCCTCATTGCACCTTGTATCTCAGTTGAACAATTGATGATCTAATAGAAGAAGAATCTGGTTGGGTTTTCCCCCTTGTGGGGTTTTACCTCGGTCTCTGACCTAAATCCTAGTGTGTCTATTGTGTATGTTTTTCTTTTGTTATTATTTATAGTTCTGCTGCATTGTTGATGTTTATTGGTCTCTCCACATAATTTCTAATGATGATATGATGTTATGGGGTGAATTTAATGTAAAACTTTGAAAATGAAATTACCTACAATAGAGAACAATCTAGCCCTAAAAATTAACAATTAGAAACAATTTGGGCAAGTATTTTTCTTTGGCCCTCAAAATGAGGGATCTTCCAACTTCTACCTTAGCTAAAATTTGTATTCAATCATAGGAGACAATATATGCCCTTGGGGCCTCTACATGCATATTCAATGTGTTAGAAACTATACACACAAGGGCACATGTTAAACTCACATTTGACATCTGTCTTATTTTACACCAACATTGGGAACATGTGGGAATTTACATGCTTTGAAGAAGAGAAGACTTGAGCAGTCCAAAATAGAGACATTGGTCAATGTGTACTCCATCCTCTATCTTATCCATAGGACAAGGGATATAATCATTGAAAGGAAAGACAAAATGTGGGATGTATTTCCTAAATATGTGGGTTTGGAAAAACTGTTAAGTTGACATTAATACACTTGGATCTTAATGAACTAGTGCTAGAGCTGGTGACTTTTAATGATAATGACCCTCTTGAAGGGTCATCCTACCCACTAGTAGATGCAAATATTGGTTTGAATAAGAGGAGCAAGACAACATGGAGGAATCTAAGGATGGAGGAGAGAGCAACAATAGTGGTGGTGATCTCAATAAGCCTGATATGGAGAAGGATGACTAGAAAGCTATGATATTATTCCCTATATGGTTCTATTATCTACCTATTTGTACTTCCCATTGTGATTTTCACCTATATAATCAATGATTTAATATCTCTATAATATATTTTTCTTTTGATATCATAAAAAAACTCAATGAGAAAAATACAATTTATGTTCTAAACTTCTATTTTATGTGAGTTCAATATTTTCTCTTGTGTTTCTTTTATCATCATTTAACATTGAAATTGATGTAGTAAATAAGTGTATCAATGATTTTTAAATGTTATAATTTCTAAAAAAATGGTTTATATATGTATGTACATGCAATTTTTTTTTAATATACATAGAAAATATGTTCCCCATGTATTGTTTTCGGGGTTGACATGTCCCGTGTAGGATACTCATATCTGCATGTCCTACATGTCACGTGTCTCAGTGTCATGTGACTTAAATTGAAATTGTTTTGAGAAAGAGTCTTCTAGAGAAAGGAAAAATAAAAGACAGAGATAAAGTTTAGGTTGCAATGGATGCAACTAGAATAAAGTGTTGGATCGTGAACACATTTCCTTCTACTATAGGTTTTATTTTGAGCATTTTCATTTTCTACTTTTTACTGAAACATTAAAGTTCTCTCCTATATTGGTTCTTAGCTAATGAAACATATAAATAGTTCAATACTCATTTTGGCTCCAACTCCATGTTTTGATAAGTTTGTGGATGTTCCTAGCACAATTACAGGAAATGCAACATGATATTAGGGAAGACTCAATCCCCTTATAGCATTGATCTCCTTGCTTGGTGATTAGTTGAGGGATGGTGGAGTAGCTAGAGAGATGAAATTTAGTACCTTTCGTCTAGTTGAATGGAAAAAGGTTATTGGATCCAAAGAAGAGATAACATACTTTGGAGTAGTTAACTCTCAATCCCATTACACAAAGGAAAATAAGGGAAGTTATCAACTATCTGACCCCAATGATAAAAAATATCATATATAATTTGCACCCCCACGAAGATTTGAAATTGGGTAAGCTAGAAGCATCAAAATAGTTTTTCTGTCAACTATTCTTTGGAATGATTTGAATGTTGATGTTTTATTTTCTATAAGGTTAGTATGCAAGACAATGTATATATGAGTTTCCTCTAATATATATAGTATTATACTTAAGTTGAAAGTACTTTCTTCTCTTTTTATTTACCTTTTTTTTTGTGTGTTTTCAGAGAAAGGAAATTTGTCGTCCTCTGAGTCTAAGGGCTAGAGTGAAGTTTTTAGTACCATGATATGATGCAAGATCATCGAGCCATCCTCCAAAAAAATTTCAAGAATGAGTTCTAGAAGGTGAAACTATAAAAAGGAAGGATAACATCGATTTTGTAAAGGATTAAAATGTTGAAAAATCACATTTGTGATAAATCTTAGGAATTTGTTGAGAGATTTGTGGAGAAGATTAGAGAGATTTGTTCAGAGGATGATGTTGAGATATTTATGGAGAAGATCGTGGATCTTGAAATAATCCATGGTATTGAAATAATCAATGATATTGTAATTTCTAATATAAATTGTAAACTTGTGTGTGTATGAAGAGTGTCTATTAGAATCAATATCTAGCCACCCAAGGCGCTAATAGATGTTATGTAATAGTATAGTGGGTTTAATTAATTAAATTTTATTTATGCTTTATGTAATTCTACGTGTGTGAATCATGGGTTGATGTTTTTATGGCTTGATGCATTGATGCATTGAAATTACTTGATGAATTAATGTTGCATGCACAAACAAAGTGCATGGTGGAAGAATATGTTAGAAAATCATAAAGGTAGAAATATTTTCTTATCTTAGAGTTACTTGTGATTATATTTGTATTCTTATTATCTTCTTATCATCAAGCAACTACCAAAACATAAGTACATGAAGATCAACGCAACAAAGGCACATAATGTAGGCTCTTAGCCAGGGATAAAACCCCTCTTCGAGGGGGAAAAAACAAAACTTATCTTTTATTTCATTAGAACCAAATAAAATGAGATAACCAAGAACTTTGACCAGACCAAAAGACCTCCTCCAATCCACCAAGTCATCCTCCTAAGATGATTAGTCAAACTTCAATAGTCAACTCTAGTCAAACTGCTTCAATCTTGCAACAAACTCAGATTTCAACCTTCCTACTTCAAAATTTTTAGCCCTGTTACAGTCCTGCAACTTTGGACCCCTTGAAACAACCCAAAAACTCGCATGTGTGGCATAAAATAGAGAATTTCAGCTTCCTTTTACTTGATAATTGTTTCCTTCTTCACTTGGGTTTCTTCTTCTTTTGTAGGTATTTTGCACTTCCTTCTTCCTCTTGCAACAATAGATGGAACTTGATTGATTGGTTGGTGTTGGTTTTAGGTTGGGCTGACCCAGGTTTGATCTATACTACACACCAACCAAACCCTTAATCACTGGCCCTTTTGGTAACGACCTGCACCCGAAGTGACTATGGGAGGATGCATAAAAAGGTTTTTGCAGCCTTGAGGGATGATGCGATGTGGTATTATTATGTTATTTTATCTTTAACATACATAGATTACTTTGTTTCATTCATTTAATCACATACACATATCATATAAACCCATAATCATCATTGCACCGTAATAAAATGCAACTGTAATACACTTCTATGCTACAACAACAAAAAAGGAAATTATACACATCAAGACACAAATTTTACCATGGCTCATCCCAATGTGGGACTAAATCAACAAGAATGATTTCTTATAATAATAAATTTTTAAAACAAATAGTTCTTGGCCTGCGCATACTTAGCTCCAGGCTATTTGTGCACTCAGCTGTAGAGCCTCGCCTTCTTGCCCAAACCACAGATGATAAAGATACAACCATTCAATTCAAGATGTGATTCTAAGATTATTCTCTTCTTTATTATTGATCCCTATATATACTATTACATTGAGGGATATATCATCAAAATACTATGGTCCATATACCATGGACTCCCCTAATGCAAGCTACTATGGTCCAAAACCCATTCATATTTTATAATATTACTTGCCTTTTACAAAAAGGAGGGGCTTCAACCTGCCTCGACGTCCCCACACCATGTAGTATATCTACAGCGTGGTCCACTTCACGCTTCGCTGCTCCATTGCGCAGTTCACTTCGCGCTCCATTGCATTCTTTACTTCGCACCCTACTGCACAAACTGCAAAGTCTTCACCAAAATCTAGGCCAAGTTGGGTTGCGCCCAACAGGCCCCCAACACTCATATGTGGCTCATCCCAAGTCACTCAACTGCTTTGCTCTCATTTTTGCTACAATGTTGTTGTAGGCTTGGTTGAACTGTTGCAGAGTCTCTATTATCTTTTTTTCCTTGTTGCGCACTTCTTCCAACAATGCCTCTCTCACATATTCTACAACCTTCTATACCAATGTTGTCTCCCTCTGTCAAAGTTGTTGAAGCTTCTCATCGATTGCCTATGATAGTTGGAGGGCCTCATCTTGCCAAGTGATCCGGATTTAAACAAGAACGCAATAGATTATAGAGATAACCATAAATACAAAGATGCAATAACCATAAATAAAGAGATGCAGCGGAAATAACACTTCATTTCATTAATGAAAAATACCGAAATATGCTTACAACCAGAATTGGAAATAAACCAGCTAGGACGATGTTAGCTTATCTCTAAGAAGAGATGTGCGGCTACATGTCTCTGAATTGTTCCGAACTTGTGTTACAATGAGGCTCGAAGGCCTATTTATTATTGAGAAACAATGGAAAACCCTTCACATTCCAAAACCGACCCTTAGAAGATGAAACGCCAAATTGTGGGCCCCGTTTTGGGTAAATTGGTACATCAATTTCTCGGGGTCGTAACTTTGGCGTACGATCTTCGTTTGACACGTATGATAGCTCGTTAGAAATATCTATCCGAGAACTACCATTATTGGAATAGGCAACATCGGTCCATTGCATGGACCGATGTTGCCTCTGGATTCCCCAAAAAACGTCGTTTAGGGCCTCAAAACAGCTCCGGAAGTTCAAGACCCGAAAAACTGCTAAAAATAGTAAGTTGTGCTACAATTCAGGAAACTGAAAATGCTGAAAGAAACAATGATGGGGGTCTAGATGGACTTGGCAGGTGGCCACCAATATCCACCTGGATCATTCCTCCCCCCTTAGGAAGCAATGG
>APFE031202265.1:0-11687 GCA_000404065.3 Pinus taeda
CACTTTTATGTTACCATCGATTTGAGGATGATATGCAGTGCTTATATTTAGTTGTGTATGTCGAAGTTTAAATTCATACCAATTTTTTTAGTAAATGTTGGATCTTGATCCAAGACAATAGAAGTGGGCATATCATGTAGCTTAAAGATATGATCCATGAAGGCCTAGGAAACTTAGGAATGATGATATAGGGAAAAAAACGAGCACCTTTGAAAATATTAACAACTACCACCATGATGATTGATTAGCTACCCACTTTTGAGAGTCCCACTACAAAATCCATTGAAGTGTCTGCCCAAATATATGTCAGGATTGGTAGAAGTGGAAATGCCTCTAGTATCTTCACCCTATCTTCTTTGTTTCTTTCACAAGCATCATATGATGTTACGAAATCCTGGATATCTATTTTCAGGTCCTCACAAAAGAATTAAAACTTAGTTATTTCATAGGTTTTATGAAATCCAGATTGACCTACTATTGGTGATGAATGGAGCTCCTCTAAGGCTTATTGTTTTAAGGTTGAATATTTTGCTATAACAATGTTCCATTTATAATGTAATGTGTCTTATTTCCATGTGTAACTTTTAGGTGGGTTGGGATATCTCTGAAGCCATTGTATGACCTATCTTAAAGTGTTGTTTTCTAGTCATTCCCAACAGACTTCCTTGAGCCATCTTGAACTTGGTAATGGTAACCAAAGGAGTTGACACCCATCCTCAAATTGTTTAGATAAAGCATTATCCATTACATTCTCTTTATTTTTCTTGTATATAATCTCATATTCATACCCCAACATCTTGGTAATCCATTAACATTAATTTGACAAAGACAATCATTGTTCGACGAAGTACTTCAAACTATGATGGTAACTTAGTCTTCATCTAAAAATTCTTCCTTGTGAGATATGGCCACCAAGTCCCCACTACATGAAGGATGGCCATCATTTCCTTCTCATATCTGGATTTTCCCTAATTGTGGTTACATAATTTCTTATTGGCTAATGCCAAGGGGCATCCTTCAATACTACTCCTAAAACTTTGCTTGAGCCATCATACTCAAAGAAAAAAGTCTTATTAAAGTTGAGCACCACTAATATTGGAGTAGTGCACATGGCATCCTTAAAGTAGTGAAGGTTTCTTCTGCTTCCTCGCTCAATACAAAGGTATTCCTTTTAAGGAATGAAGTTAGAGAAGTTGCAATTTTTCCATAATTTTTTCACCAATTTGCTATAGTAGCATATAATTCCTAAGAATCCCCTCCAGCTCTTCAATGTTTTTGATCGAGCCAATCTTGTATAGGCACCATTTTCTTGGGATCAACTCATACTCCCTCTTAACTTACTATGTGACCCCAAAAATTCAACCTTAGAAGCCCCAAAAACACATTTGGAGCATTTCATGAGTAATTGTTTATCTCTCAAAAGTTGAAAGGACAAGTATCAACATCCTTTATGTGATTCCCATTCTTTACTATAGATCAAGATATCATCAAAGAAGACCAACACAAAATTGGGTAGGAATAGTTTGAAAATATTGTTCATAAGACTCTAGAAGGTGGATGGAGCATTATAAAGTTCAAAAGGAAGCATTAGAAGCTCATATTAACCTTTATGTGTTCTAAAAACTATCTTTGGAATGTTTTCCTTTGTCATCCTAACTTAGTCGTATTATGAATGCAAATCAAGTTAAGTGGAAAAAATTACTCTATGAATTTCATCTTGGATTTCATCGATTATTAGAATGGGAAAATTTCCATTGATTGTCAACTTATTGATGACCCTAAAATCAGGATGCATGTACCAAATGCTTTCCTTGTTTAAAACTGTGACTAGGTGATGAGCATGAGCTTGTACTAGGATATATTAACTTTGCCTCCAACAATTATTGAAAATAATAAAAATTTATTGTACTTAGAAATTACAAACCATGTCTAAATATCAAACACATACATGAGAACATAACACAACTAAAGTGAAACAAACTAAATAAAAATATCATGACCTTCTGCATAAAAGCATGATGTATTGTTTATGCATGTATCATAAGAGATGTAATAGGAATAAGCTTATATATTATGCTTGAGTCATAGGAAAGAACTCCTAAGTGATGTAAGTCTATATCAGCATGTATATGATGGAAAATCTAAAAGAACAAATCTCAATTATAAAATATAGATGGGAGAGCTCATCTATATAGCAATACTACATCCATGAGAGGGTGGTCTAGAAATAGATAATTAAAATTTATCATGCAAATCCTTAAATAAATCTAATGCTCATTAGGTAGGAATGTTCTACTAATGATTAAGTATGTAAAACTTCATCATTCCATGCATCCCTACTACTAAGGTAATCACTAAAAAAAAACTCTAAAAAAAAAACAAATTTATTGGTTGGCCATAGGGATTAATAAAAAAAAATAAAAATAAAAAATAAATAAATAATCAAGTTTTTTTAAACATGGAAATAATAATAAATCATATATTTTAAATCCACCTGTAAAAATTTGCAGCTTAATCTTTTAAATAAATAGATTTTCTTTGGCTATAATTTTATAAATTTTAAGAATTTAAAATTTCAAACAAACATGATCCACATAATTTAGATGTGTTTTTCAAAATAATACTTGACATACATTTTGGTCTTTTACTAATCAAATTTAAACCAATACTTTTATATATATATATATATATAAGTTTACTTTTACCTTTTTTAAATATGTTTATAGAATTCAAGGATTATTCTTTTCAAAATATCATAAGTTTTTAGAGAAATTAGGAAAAGTATGTTGTTTTAGTCAATCTCCTGGCTTGGAAGGTCTCGCATTGATTTGTAAAAGGCTATTAACAAGGTACAAATACATAAAGTTAGGAGGGTCTTCGATACTTGTCTCGACCATACATGGATATGGGTTCTTTTCGAGCAATGTCATAATTGATGTCTATCCACTGCTAAGAGTATTTGTCGGAGATACATATTTGCGAGTGTTAAGTGTATTGTATTCGGAGGAGATATATCAAATATGTTTACTTAATACAAAATAAGTAAGTTTTGAAAATAAAGTTATTTTATTGGTTGAGTTATTGGTTTTTTTATTTGTGGGAAAAATTATCATAATTTAGTTGTTGATTTATAGATTATTTAATTGATAAACTTCACATTTATTATTATCAATTTTTTATTAATATTCAATGAGTATTTAATGATAAATTTTTATAAATATATTTAATCTATTTTTTAAGAATTCATGCTTGCTTTTATATTTTGAAATTATATTTTACAATCAATAAATAAACACATTAATCAATGTAAAGAAGAGACATTTTCAAATTATCAAAGTAGATATTGGTATTAATGAAAAACTTTAAGCAACTTACATAAACATCAACGCGTATTATAAACAGTTATGATCAAAAAATAATTACTTTTATAATAACTACCGTCAATGACAAGATTTTTTTTTTAAACCTATATCATAACTTTATTATTATATTAATTATTAAAGAATATGTAACCAAGGTTTAACTGTGGAGTAATTCAACCCCCACTAACCATGTATATCCTTAATTCTAAAATAGGGTTTTTACAAATCCTATTGGGCGAAATACCATGGTTTTAATCAATACCAAGATACCCAAAAGAGCAATAACTTATTTCATTGATGAACAACGTTCATATGACATTTTTAAATTAATAATTAATTAATCTAGTAGAGGGGAATAAATGATAAAATGCATGAGTAAATATTTTGATTAAAATAGTTGTATAGTGTTTTTTTTAAATGTTATATAATCCCTAATTCATATTTAATTCTTATATTATAATAATAATATAATAATAATATAATATAATATGTTTAATTAATTATTTTTTAAATTTTGGCAATGTAGGATGTATCATGAAGTTTTTTTATGCTTATCCTAGATTGATCTCTAATCGATTTTTATTAGTTGAACCTTTGATCTTTTCTTCTTCTTTTTTTGACGAAACAAAATAGCTAGGCCGAAGGGCTAGAGTGAGGTCTCTGGTACCATCCACAAGAATGCTCAGTTAAGAGTTCACAGGGCTCTAATCCAATAACAACAATGTTCATAGGCACAAAATCATTACAATAATATTTATCAAGGCATTATAGCTCATCATGTCACTAGGATGGAATTCAACATGGGCTGGGAAAATAACAATCATTGTGCCCAACCACCCATCCCAATTGAACCTTGATCTATAAATACTACTAAAAATACTTTATAATATTCCATGGAGGTTAAATCCCTACTATTCACCTAATAATTATTGATATATAAATTAAAATTAAATTATAAGTCCTATTCCAAAATAGACATGGCTATCAACATAATTAAGTGATTTCAAATTAAATTTTAAACTTATTTGGCTATGTGTAGTCTAACTAATAGGCAAAATGACCATTTTATGAATACTTTTTTCTAGTCAATTTTATTCAAAATCTGATAGAGATTTTTAAGTCATAATTTTAAGTTGTTTAATTGTAAAGATCTAATGCCCAAGAGGTTTTCAAAATGTTGAATCCATTTACCCATTCAAAAATGCATTTAAAAAATTAAAAAATAAAAAATCGTTACTAAAAAATTGTATGTGACAAATTCTAGTAAAAACTTATTTCACTAATTATTAAACAATATAATAATAAACATAATTAAAGGTAATTTATTAAATCAATTGAAATAATTTTAAATTCATAAATATTAAATAATCTGTTCATAATATTTAATGTTGATATAAAAATTATTAATTTATTATTATAAAATTTTATTTCTCTAACCATAAGTGAAGCAGTTCAATAAAAAAACACATTTTTTTTTTAAATCTTCGTCATCAACTTTTCCATTGTAAAAATCTACCCGTTAAAAAAAAAAAAAATTCCAAATTCATCTAATACATTTTAACACTACTAAATTCCTTGAGTCATGTCACGTAGGCTATCCTTCGAACACTAATTTCTATTTCCCCATCTTTAATATTTTCACGATTTTTAACGTGTGTTTCATGCTACATGGTTATGAGTAAATAAATTTGGAAAAATCATGTCACATAACCTATCCTCTTGATACTAAGTTCTATTTCCTGGATTTCTGTATGTTCATTATTTTTAACATGGGTCTCTGCTAAAGGGTTATGAGGGTTATGAGTATATAAAGGGTTATGCTAGAGGGTTATGAGGGTTATGAGGGTTATGAGTATATAAAGGGTTATGAGTGTGACTTCTGGGTGGATTGCAGTGTTTAGAGGGATTACAATGGGAAAAATTGGGATAAGTATTGGGAATTTTGTTATCTAAGTATTTTGGGTTGGGTTGTGTTGTGTTGTGTGAGATAGTTTTGAGTAATGAAAACAATTTCACTTTTATAGATTTTTAGCTTTAATTTCAGGGTAGTATATATAGATAATTGCATGTAGTTGGGTGGAAAAGTTTCTTTAGCAATTAATGGGTGGTGAATTCTAGAAAAAATGAATATTTTTATTGATGGTTAGTTCTTTCTATAAATTGTCTAATAGTAGTAATTGTACAGAAGGCATGTTCCAAAGAGAAGATCATTTGCATCTCTATGATATTCTAGTGCTTAGAAGTTGAGGTGGATACAATCTACAAATCCACACCATGTGCTAGTATATATGTGTAGTTCAAGATACAACTTATAAAAGAAATATATAGGTGTCATGTTTATCATATTTGAAAAATTAAAAATAAATAAGTAAATGCAAATAATATCATTTCTCAAGAGACATTGCATAAGACAAATCCAATTAAGCTTAAAAAGTCCCTTAATCTGGGGAATTCCTATGAAGGTTTTGTCTTAGTTGTCTTAGGAGTCTCACATGTTGCATGGATCCTTACTTAAGGATGACATGACAATGCCAGAGTAGTGTTTAGATGGATTAAATCATTGCAAACAACTTAATGGATCAAGTGTAGCCTTTTTCTATGCTTGTATTGATTTTATGAGGTTTGTGTCAACCTTTTATATCAAAACTACTGCATCAAAATATTCCATGGCACAATGCTTACTCAATTTATACAATAGAATGAATGTCACTTTGAAAGAAACAATGACACACTCACATATTATTCATGTTATGGTTGGGAATTGGATCCATATTTCACACATTGTGCCAATATTTTAACATTATTTATTGGGTAAAAGGACTATTATTTGTTGTTTTTTCAAAGAGAAATATGATCTTCTAATCTAACAATTACTTTCCAATTATTTCTTAATCAAGTCATCTTATGTGACATGTATCATTAAGCAATTATACATAGAAAAAAACGACATTAATGCAATAATGATAGTAGGATCATAAAGAGACAACCAAGCACAAAAGAGAGACAAATATTATGCCCTGGGAAACCCAAACTCAAGAGAAAACCCAACAATATTTTCTAGGAGAAATTGTTTAGTTCAACAAAGTACAATATGATATTTCAATTCAAAATTTCTCAACCTAGACCAACAATCTAGGATAGGTCAAACTTGGTTAAGCAGACTAAAACTCAGCATCCTATAACTACCCAAAACGTTAGTCAAACTCATTCAAACAAGCAAAATTCAGCATGTTGTAGCTTCCCATAACCTCAATCAAATTGCCCAGAAACATGCCAAAATTCTGTTAAACAACAACATAACTAAGTCAGTCAATGTTGGTCAACATAGGTCAAAGCTCCAGAAGTATTCCTCGTTAACTTGCATGTGTGAACACAAGAATAGAAGATGCTATGTGAATGTGTGTCCAAATGATGGAGCTCAAGTTTGTATTTATAGTGGTCATGAGGTGCCCAAGGGGCACATCTCCTTGTGTTGGGATGACCTATACTTTGGGGGCGAATTGAGCAAATTTAGTTCAAATTTGATAAGGAGAGATTGCGGAGCAAACGCTCGATCCAGCGCCCCACCCAATAAGCATCAGGCCTGGCAAGTGAGGTACGAACGCTCGAACTAATAAGGCCGCCATCGCCCTCTTTGGTACTTTATTTAGAGCCCAACCAAGTTCAATTGAAATTTCTTGCTTGCCTTGAACGTTAGGATAAGCAAGGTAATTTATTTGCTTGTCCACTAGGTTCTGAATATTCTTTCCCCTTAATTGCCCGCTGACAAGTAGGGCAAGCTTTCTTCAAAACGTAATTAAGAAGCGAGTGGTGACCAGCCCTAAAAAGCAAGTGAAAAAACCTGACTGGCAAGAAGGTTCGTTTCCTTACTGCTTTGGCCGGTGGAATAGAGCTAGTTTACAAGCCTTCAATCAAGTTTTTAATTTTCCCTCTTTTGATTTAGCCAACTTGTTGTTGGGGAATACCTCCTCCAACTCCCAAAAAACAACACTCCCTCTTACCAAGGGAGGAATTCACCTTGACTTCCTCAAATGTCCACTTTGTTGAAACAATTCTCCATCCCAAGAAAAGATTGAAAGAGCTCGCTCTGTTAATGTACCCATCCACTTCATGTTTTATTCTAGAACGATATGGAAAGCATCATGCAAAGGGTCTAGTTACCCACTAGCCAAATACCCTTTGCAAAGGATCTAATCACCCACTAGCTAAATACCCTTTCATGATATTGTTAGGTACCCCCTCATCGGAGTAAACATAAGACTAGTCCTGGGTCACCAATTATCCAAGTCGTTACTTGGAACCAAGTCAGTATCCCTGACCAATAGAGAAATCCTTCTCTAATTTACCATTTTCTCATGTCGTCATATGATACTTGAATGCTAAAACACCTACCTAATGCTATGGGGCACTCACTCTACCCACTATCCGAGTAAACCTTGACAATATGGTCAAAACCTTCTGATCAGGGGAGCACCTGTGCCCTGATGCTCTCTAGGCTAATCTCCCTAACCACATTACATGGCACTTGGTCAATACCATTGACCTAGTCAATACCCTTGACTTAGGGAGAATGTCTATCATTGATGCTACAACACCAACACTCCCTCTAATCGAGGGAACCATTCTCAACCATTCCAAACTTGTCCCTAAAGTAAACAAACTTCATTTAGGACAAAGGCTTTATGAGAATGTCAATAACCTGCTCGTCTGTAGAAATGTATTGGAGCATCACTGCTCCCTTTTATACCATGTATCAGATGTAGTGGTACTTGATCTCAATGTGCTTTGACCTGTCTTCATGGTCATTTGCAACACTTGATCAAACAATCCTACGAGCAACTTCCAAAGCCACACTACTTCACAACTAACCAAACTAGTTGCAATATACTCAACCTGTGCAGTGCTAAGTGTGATAGATGTATGCTTCCTATTCATCCAACATATCATAGCAGAACCAAACTAAAGCAACATCTTGACGTGCTCTTCTTGAATTTCAAACTCTGCTCAATTTGAATCTATATATCCTTGCAATTGTACTTCATCATTTTGAGCCATATTTCAATCCATATCCAATTGTACCATGTTGGTACCTCAACACATGTTGTGTTGCACTCCTCAACTCAACCATAAACTGACCGACTTCCTTCACTACATCCATCACCACAACTACTTTCCGGCCACCCTGATTAGGTGCTCCCTCTAACACTGAAACAACTTGGTTATGACAATTCTATCTGCTCCATCCACCATTGTTGCTTCCTAGTCACTGAAAGATGTCTGACATTTATCATGGTGCACTCATAGAAGGCATAATTCTCTTAGAGACCTCTAGTATATGAGCATATAGTCTTGACATTTTCAATCCCATGATATCCTCTTGGACGACTGGTCCTTCCACTTTTTCTGATTTTATGTACATCATGGATCCACCAAATCTAAGTCAAAGCCTCCCAACTTCTTCAACTTGGTCACCGTGGTAATGTCCATCATCACAAAATTTCTGAAGGATCTCAATAGTATACTTTTGTTGACCAAGGAAGTAATGCATCAAATATAGATCCTTGATTTTGAACTCAGAGGTAAACTACCTCTAAAGCAAGGCTTCCTGAGGTAATCCTAACTACTTCTATTTCAAAATCAAATCTTCCTACCATTGTTTCTCCCTCTGTCACATGATTCATTATGCTCTTTTCATAAATAAGTCATGTAATAATAAGATCAACCTTATAGTAAAGGTTAGGACCAACATTACACTTGGTGAAACTAAGACTCATCAGATATGCATCAATACGAGAATATCATGCTCTAGGTGCTTGCTTGAATATGTACAAATTTGCCTTCTTTAGTCTGCAAACATGAGATTCCCTCTCATGTACCTCAAATCCCTGAGATAGATCTATGTACAATTATTCTTCCTTTATTACTTTTTTGGGGAAAGTAGTCTTCACATCCTTCTAATATGATTTCCAACCCATAATAGAAATAATAGTTCTAATAGATGTGTCCCTGATAACTGAAGAAAATTTCTCTTCATAGTCCTCTCCATCATTTTGGTAGAACCCTCTTGCCATGAATCTCGCTTCGTACTTCTCTATGTTGTTGTCTGATGCATGTTTGATCTTGTAGATCTACTTGGAAGTCACCATTGGCTTCCCTTTAGGTCTTGACACAACTTTCCACACATCATTCTTCATGATGGACTAATATTCCTCCATCATGACATTCTTTCAAACTTGTTGGCTTGTTTCCTTTGAACTAGAATCTCTTATGGTCATCTGGCATGGTTCTAGATGTTTGCATAATTTCTCCCTCTCAAACAAAAATCACTCTTGTTGAATTTATCCTTGATCCTAGGAGAATCCTCTTCCCACAAACTTTGCTTCATTCGTCCCGATGCTTCCATATGCTGCTAGAATCATTACCTTGGAAACCTTCATGATGTACCTGTAAACTTCATTAGGAGGCCATGGAAGAAACGGTTATAACCAAGAAAAAGATACAAATACAATAGGCTTACCAATAAGTAATAATAATCAAGGAAGAGAGATATGAAGCACTTATCTTTTTATCTAAGGATTGCAGGGAACTATCAACTCCCTCTTGATCCTTTTCTTCTTGCAGAAATCATTGAAATCCATATGTAATATCATCAAGCTAGAGATGCCTATCCTCATCCTCATCATTATCTAATTAATGCATGTTACTTTCCTTTTCTTCCTTGCATGAATTGTATGATCTAGGGTTTCTTCATTTAGTGAATTCATCGATTTTCAATACTCTAGGTCTAGCTCTATGATTTTATCCACAAACCCTAGGGATTTTTAAATCACAACCTTCAAGTATTTTCTATGGGTTTTAAACCGTAAGTCCACCAGCTTTTCCAAAAAGGGCTCATATTTTAACACAAATTTTATGAATTTTCTTGATTTATATGAGAGAACCTTTCTCGTAAGCTCCCTCTTGCTTGGGAGTAAATTTCTTGAATCAAATCATATCTCAAATGCTTAAAAAATCCTACTCAATGTGTACAATTTTAACTCCAAGCAACATATCTCAACCAATACAATTTTAACTTGAATGAAATATACAAGGCATCTTCTACACATACTTGTCAAGGCCCTTATTTGACCATATTTCCACAATCATAACACTACTTCAAGTTCAAATCCCTTTAGCAAGTCTTATAGATAACAACAATTTTGGTCCTGCCTATAGAGAGCTTCCTAGACATGCCTCAACACTTCCCTCTCAACCGGGCCTAAACTTGGTCCCAGAACTCAACTATCTAGAGTTCTATTCGGCCCTTTTAATTCAAAACCTAGCCTATACTCATCCAACACTTGAACAACAACCATTCTTATTTTCCTTGCTAGCCTCCTGATGGCTTTGAGACACCTCTGCATCTCCTGACCACCAATCATAGGTCCTCTTAACCCTTTGTTACATAATTCTAGGGATTAGTCCCTCTTCTTAGGAAAAGATAGAATTTGACTTGGGAAACCTCCTCTCCACGTCCAACAAATAAACTTGACCTAGTCACACAAAACATAAAACTTCTTTCTTCCACAGAGAGTAGACCTATTTCATAAGGTGATTACCATATTTCATCATGTTATCATTCAATCAAGGAATGTTCAAACTACCACTGATCAAATATATCCTTTATAAGGCTTGTACTTTGCCTCTTTACAATGTCGTTAATGGCTACTTTGTCCCATAGGCTCTAAAACCATGTTGATTTTTCAAAGAGAAATTTGATCTTCGAATAGGGAATTATTTTGCAATGATTTCTTAATCAAGTCATCTTATGTCACTTATATAATTAATCAATTATACACAGAAAATATCAACAATAATGTAATAATGACAATAGGATCATAAAGAGACAACTAAGCACAAAATAGGCACAAATGTTTTTCCTTAGGAAACCCGAACTCAGGAGAAAACCCAACAGTCTTTTCTAGGAGAATTGTTTAGTTTATAAAAGTACATTCTAATATTTCAAGTCAATCTTGGTAAACCTAGACTAACAATCTAGCATAGGTCAAACCTGGTCAAGCACATTGAAATTCGACCTCCTGCAACTGCCTAGAAACTTCAATCAACCTTAGTGAAACAGGTCGAAATTCAACCTCTTGTAGCTTTCCAGAACCTTGGTCAAACTTCCCATAAACATGCGAAAATTCTTCCTCTTGAAGTTGCACAAAAATTCAGTCAAACAATAACATAACAGAATTGGTCAATGCTGGTCAGTGAAAGTCAAAGATTCAGAATTTTTCCTCCTTAACTCACGCGTGTGAACAGAAGAATAGAAGATGCTATGTG
>APFE031202291.1:0-16355 GCA_000404065.3 Pinus taeda
GAATTAGCTGTTCACTGCATTGATGCTGAGGATGAGTTACACTTTGAATGAAGCAACACCTGAAACACAAAATATAAGAGAAATTAGAAAAGAAACAACAAAAGATAGTATGTAAATAAATAAAATAAGTTATAACAGCTATGATATTATGTAAAAAAATGATCTATTTGAAAAATGGTTTGGTAGAAAAGACATGACATGAATATTCAAATGGAAATCAATTCTTCATTTTTTCTATTATGAATCTGTTGGGTAATGATTTGGATGAAACTCCCTTTGTTTCATAAAATTTCTTTCAAAAATCACTCGTCCATAAATTGACCTTCTTTATTTTCCCAAGAATTGCAAAAAAACGAGTGTCTACCTGCAATAAAACATTAAATCATGGAGAAAGAGAGGTGATCGGGCTCCCCAAATCCAAAAATTATGAAAAAAAACTAACAATTAGTTACTCTGTAGAACAAATCCACGGAGAAAATAACAAAGTAAAATTTATTTGTCACCTGCAGGAGAGCAGTGGCCAATCATGCTAACCTGCAGTGGTTTAATCACAACTTCTTTGTTTTTCATCCAAATTGAGTGATTCCAAAGCCAAATGAGAGATAATTCAAAGGTATATCTCCAGTAGAAACAGGTTTTAAAAATTCAATGATATGATATGTCAATTTTAGTTAGAACAACCTGCATAACATAGTCATTTTCGATTACCCGGCTTAGACCAACAGTTAATATTTCAAACATAACTTTTTCGTTTGATGTCGGATTTGAGTGATTCAAATTGGAAATGAAAGGATATTCATTTATTTATTTCCAATAGAAATAGGTTTTGAAGATAAGAATAATTGATGGGTCAAATATTGTAAGGAACAACCGGAAATACATAGTTTTAAGGGTGCTGATTTACGATAGACAGTCAATATTTTGATCATAACTTCCCCATACGATATCGAAAATGAGTGATTCCAATTGTATTGTAAACTTTATTCATAGGGGAATCTACCATAGAAACAGGTTTTAAAAATTCATTCATTTAGGCCTTCAAAAACTGACTGTGCCAACTCTGTTCCTGAGCTGCCCACTAGACACCCTGTCAATGTTTTGTTTCTAACTTTTTCGTTTCAAATCCAAATTGAATGATTCAAATTGGGTTAGAAAGTAGACATCAAGGGCTAACTAGAGTATAAATATGTTTTAAAAATTCATTCATTTATGCCTTCAAAAACTGACTGTCTCAACTGTGTTCGTGAGCTGCCCACTAGACACCCTGTCAATGTTTTGTTTCTAACGTTTTTGTTTCAAATCCAAATTGAATGATTCAAATTGGGTTAGAAATTAGACATCAAGGGCTACCTAGGATAGAAACAGGTTTTTAAAATATTCACTTTTGGTCCCTCAAAACATGACTGTCCCGACTATTTTTCTAGAAATTCCATCAAGCCCGCAAGCCAAAAAAATGATATTCAAGCATTTTTTCATATTGATGATAAAAATAAATATAAGTGTTTGTAGAACTATTATTTCCATTATAATTCATCTACATACACAAATGAATTAAAAAAAATTATCACCAATGTTAATTTGCATAGCATGTTGCAACAAAAAACAATTAGGTTTACATGGAAAAACAAAATGCATTTATTTATTCTCTTATTTATTTTGTTTTCTACACTAACCTATTTTGATTTGAAAAATGAATATGACTACGTATATGAGTACTTCCAGTGAAGACATTTTTGAAGTAAGGCTTCACGTATGCACATACCCAAATTTGAAAAATGCATGTTAATGGATATTAGGGTATGAGAAGCCAACTTCCCTTCAAAAAATGGTATCAAAAATTGTTGAAGTATAGAGTGATGTTGCAAACAAATGATGGAGTGAAACCAATCTTCAATATATCATTTACTTTTTTTATTTCGCATAGCCATCATATCATGAAGTTCTTGAGCTTTTAAAATAGCTTGTTGATGCATAGTAAAAGAAACCTCGTTTTCTTCCATAGCTTCTACAATTTTTGCATTTGAAACATTCTTAATCTCATTGTAGGTTTTCTCTAATGACGCATGTGAGATAGAATGGGTGGGAAGGGTGGGTAAATTTGGCAGTTCAACATTGTAAGCATGTTGTATTGGTTTATTGTGGTGAGGGTGTGGAATTAGTTGAGCAAGGAATTGTGTATGGAATGGAGCATTTTGATGATGTGGTTGGTTGGGTTGTGTGAATGGTTTTGATGGGCAAGCAAGATATTGCGGAAGAGCTAGTGGAGAATATGGGGAATGTGTTTGTGCTACAAGATGAGGGAGAGTAGTCATACAATCATAAGGTGAACCAGGCCAAGCTTGTAGACAAGATTGGTGGTTATATTGAAATTGACATGGCTGCCCTAACACATTAGTATTCCATAATGGGTTATGCAAGTAAGAAAATGGAGAAGAAGTGTTTTGAACCATACTTGTAGGCCATGATTTCCATGGTTTTGACTTTGTTGCAGCTTTCTCACCTCTTTGATATGCTACTTCCATCGTAGATAAAGAAGAGTGAGTATTTATGGGATGCTCCTTTCGGTCATGAGGGCAAAACACTTCATCTAATTCTTGATTTTTATGAACCTGCAAAACATCCAATTTTTCATTTAGAGAGCTAATAAAATCAACTTCAAAATTTTTAAATAAAACATTGATTTCAGCTCTTATGTCTCCTATTCTTGTAGCAGATTTGGAAAAGAAGGAACAAACATCTCTAGAATTCTTACCAGCCTTGGAGATTCCTCTTGAATACCTTATGCACAATTCACAAACATCATCATATGACAACTAAAAAACATCACCTTTTCCTATCAGATTTAAGAGTTCTAAAAATTTATCTTTGATTCCTTTAAGAAGGCGTGTTTTTAAGATCTCTTTTTCCAAATGCTTATATTTTGATTTTTGAAAGTTTTATTGAAATCAATCTACATAGTCCTCCAAACTTTCATCTTCCCCTTGTATTATGTCGAAAATATCTTCATTGGCCTTGCAATAGTCTTGGTACTTCTTCAAGAATATGTTCTTCATGTCCTTCCATGATTGGATGCAATTCCCACCTAGGCTCATGAACCATCGGAGAGCTGCTCCTTTTAGAGTAAGAGGAAACACTTTCAACCTTTGATTGTTAGTGTAATAATCATATCCTCTACAAAGTATTTCAAACTCAAACAAAAATGTATGTGGATCTTCATTTGCTAAACCATGAAAATTTGGTAAAGATGGGGGATTATTTGTGAATTTGTGTCCACTCCTCTAGATCTTTGATTAGGAAATTTCAAAAGTAGAAACGTGAGCCATTTCTTTACCATAGTTTAAGATGTTCTTTCATGTTGTTTCTTCGAGGCTCCTTAAATGTTCCTGTCAATCGGTTAGTGAAATGGGTGGTGCTTACATCACCACTTGCGTGAGATAATGTGATTCATTTTTTAAAAATTTCTATCATTCACACAAAAATTCAAACATCTATTTCTACCCTAGGTTCTTTAACAGTCCTGCTGGAAAGTGGACGGGGGAGCAAGGCTTTTACATGCTCCGTACGCAGGTTCTTACCTTCCGTTTTTAAGATCCATCTCTTCCCTAGCAGGCACTTATCAGATGCACACTACTCTTTAGAAATGGTTACACTCTCCCCGGCAACGGCGCCAAAATGTGGAGCAATAAAAAGGTGTCTTTGTAACTCCTAATTACCTCACATTAATTGTCAACCCAGGGACGACTTTTTATTTCAAGAGTGTACTCAGTCTAAGGTGGCTATTTACTCAAGAGTAATGTTTTGCAGTATAGCATTCAGAAAATACAAGGGTAGACGGATGCTAAACTATGACTAAATTACTTCAAAAGGATAAAATCACACAAGGCAACTTATCAGTTAAGGGTGCAGAAGCGATAACCCATCCCTCTAGAAACTGATGGAAAGGAAATCAGAGCATGGACCATAGGTCTGGGAGCTAGGCAGCGACTGCTGAGGCTCACTACAGCCTTAGACCTTCTCTCACACTAAAGCAGCAAATACAAGTAAATGGAACGACAAAAAGTAAAATAGAACAGCAAATAGGAAATGGAACAGCAAGTCTAAAATGGAACGGCCGTAAATGGAACAGCAAACTAGAATTAAAGGAATCTGAACAGCAAACTTTAATTAATGGAAATGAACAACAGCAAAGCCAACTTAATAGCAATCTTTACTCTAAGGATAAATCGAACAGCACAAGGAAATAGAACAACATTGATTAATGATAGAATATGAAACAATGTTGGAAAGTCAAATATAAATACACACGGCACACCTTAATAGTAATCTGATATGGTAATCCAATTATCAGTCTTAGTTATAAAGAATACGACTGTATTTTGTAATGGAACAGCAACGTTCATAGATTCAACAATCGCAAGGAAATATAATTTATAAGATGAAAATAATACCAATGGTCAAATGTTACAACACAGGGACTCCATAATTGAATAGCAACGGTATCCTGTAAAAACCATTTATATCAGCACTTAAAGAAACAGCATGCGTTGCAAAATCGATATGATATTTCTGTCTCAGAAATGAGATTACGTGACAGAGCTGTGATGTAAAATAATATAACATACCAGATTACCAAATAAAATGGATAAGAAAACCATGCATAAAACGAAAGAATATAATATACAGTAGCAGCAGCAGCGTACTCCACCAGAGGCTGGGCCCTTAGCCGCTAGCGGACGCTGATGGGTTACTTCAGAAGGAAAAAAGTGAACAACAACTCTCAAATCATGTATTAATCAGAAAATTGTGGAATCATTACAACAACAAATGCTTGAGAATTAAAGCAAGCAACAATCCCTATCCTATGAATAATCCACCATCATTCTTCATCATTTTTCATCCCCAAAAATCATCCTAAAGTCATCTGAAGCCATCTCCATCTCTGATCTCTGTTTTCATTTAAATAGAGAGATCAGAGAGAAATTACAATAAAGATAAGTACAACATGATTTCTTTTACAAAACTGGATTGATTCTAACCATTTGATCAACAAGAAAATATATTTCCTTCCATCTCTCAACAAAAGCAAGACAAATTTGGCTTTGCAGCTGAGATTTGGAGGATGGCCGCAACAGCAAATCTGAGAAAATTGTGCTCAAAGAACCCTGTGTTTCTCTCTGTACAAGCCGAATTTGGGCAAACCCTTTGTTAGAAAAGTTAATTGGGCCCGTTCTGGACAAAACCCATGTTCCAGATTTTCCCGATTCTTCTCCATTTGCTCATAATCTCAACCGTAAAACTGTCACTCCTTAATCCAACGAATTTCTGAGTTGGCAGATTTAATGGTCAAATCTTCAATCTGGAAATTATCTTGGAGGCTAAAAATGGTGAATAATGTTACAACTTATTTATGAGAACTATCATTGATAAAATCATGCATAATCATCAAATTATTAGAAATAAAGGAGAATAAATAATATTCATTCATAAGAGCATCAATAATTTATAAAATGGATTTAAATGATAAATTATAACAAATGATATGATGAAGAGTAGTGGAAATGGGCGGGATAAGTGTTCAAAAGTGATAATAATAATGTCATATTAACGGCCCAACATACCCCCACACTCAATATGTTGCATGTCCTCATGCAATGAAAACTGAATATATTGCATGTCTTCATGTAACCCAAAGACAAAAACCATGTGTTAACCAAGCAATAAAAAAATATGTTCATCTCAGCTCATGAAATGGATAGAACAAATGAATTCTTCTTCACTTAATGAATATTAAATTTTAGCAATCTTGATGAAGGCAAAACAATGAAGTTGCAGCAAAATATGATATAAATGACAACAACCTTCATTAACCATTTTCCCAAAAACTACAAACCAACTTTTGTTGAAATGTGGCAAGTAAATTTATAATATATGAATGCCTTTATGATCCAAAAATCAGATTGTTTTGATGTACGGATCATGAGATATAAACAAAATAGTTGTAGGTGAAAGTGTATGATTTCTGAAATTTTATGAACCAATATTACTTGAAATTGTCTGGGTTTGTATATGTTAATGATCCGTCTGTGTTTTCCAAAAATCACAAGAATTGAGTTCATAGTTTTAAAAATATTATGGAAATCAATTTCTGCACTGAAATTGTATGCCTTGAATGAGAAAGAAAGTAAAAAAAACATCCATCATGCGTAGCAATTCCTCCCCCTCTTTGAAAATTAGCATGCCCTCATGCGATGCTAGAAAACAAATAGAGGTGGTTGCTACGATCTGTTGAATTCTATGCTTGGTGTAAAACAACATGGAATAAGGGAGGTGTTGAGAATGAATAAGAATAGTAATGGATGATAAAAAATATGAATGACGTGGTCATAAGAAAGAAATAAATGAAAGTGACACTCCCCCAAACCAAAAGATGATATGCCGATGAAAAATGGGAAGTGGTAAAAATTATGAAATGAAGGATGATAAATAATGCTCAAAATGGATTTTCATGAAATTCTCCTAAATTCGTAATAAATCAAAAAAATTATGCTATTTTACCTCAAGTTTTACCTCCAAAAGAAAAATGTGGAATGACATATATGTATTGGCAGTTGTTGAAGCTGATGTAGGCAAAGTTGGTGCTGAAGGTGATGCAAAAGGTGGAATCCAGGTAAGCACATAATGTCTGAAGAATTGTTCACGTTCACGAGGTGCTCGAGCCTCTTCTGTTAGTGGTAATCATGTGGTCATGCTGTGAATAGAATTCTACCCATACTTGTTATTCTCCTGTAAACAAGACACTATTTTGCATACAATGTTCTGGAATCCATAGTGTTAGCTTTGAATAGCAACAGATAAGATGCATGCAAAACTTTTAATTAGAAAACTTATGTATACATGCAATACTAATATGTTGTCAAATCAACAAGGTATGGCAAAGTGCAGTAATCATATCGCATGCAATCCCATAATGCATACATTCCCCCTCCAATTGGAAAAGGAATTCATGACCATAAAGCATATGAGAGGTGGTGTTGACGGCAAGGCAAGGGAATGAACAATACAACAGTAAATGAAGCAGAGTACACATACCAATGATAGGACGGCGAGAGTTATGGTTATAATGAGAGCAGAGTGTATAAAGATAGTTATGAATAAAATATAGGACACTTTGGATTGATGATAGTTTATGCAAAACGAAAAAGGACAACAATATGCTAAAAAGATGCTTTGTTGACTGTATTCTAGCTGAAAAATGATGTGATTAATCATACAACAATTTATCATGCATAAAGGTTCGAAATAGGGATAAAAATTAAGGAAATAACTTCTCTGATAAAAAGAAAATAAGAAAAGGGTATTATAATAATAATTGACGAAAAGATATAACTTCAATACCATAAGCAGAGCCGCTGCTGCTAGCAGGCATCCATAGCCTCGGCAGGGTTGCTTTTTAACCCATATGAGCCAGAATCCTCAATTTATAACTAGAGAGTTTCAATGTTGTTCTACAGAAGAGATCAGTGTGCTGGCGTGGTAACCAGATAACCACACTACCATTCACTAGGATGTAGCAGAAGTGATCAGGTCGGCTCGTGATGAGACCTCCTGTTCCAAGGATAATTTGGCTATCCAATGGATCATAACCCTGGTGTGGTGGCCATAATGGGAATGTCACTTTGTTATAGCCTTATGAACATTGTAGGCTGGCTCGTAATGAGACCCCCTATACTCTATCTGCGAACAAAATTTTGTTGTTATTACACATTTTTATGATAAAAAGAGGGAGGCTCAGTACTCCTTAAGAGCAGGGATGGCGGAAGAAGTTGAACATGTCAATAGAAAAATATACCCATAATCTCATTTATTACAGACAGAGAAGATTATAACCAGGAAGGGTGGAACCAGCATGGTATTAAGATAATCAATCAGTATCATGTTCAACAAAAAACAATGCAGCAAAGTAGTATATAAATAATTGTGTCCTTTTTGAAAAGAATCTATCATCAAGGAACTGTCATGTTAAAGATCATAACTTGAATGATAATAACTCGCTTCAAAAGAATCCATAATTCTTGTCCTCATAAAAGTAGTATACTTCATGCCATGAAAGAGAATCAAGAAAATGTGGTTGAGATGAACTAGGAATAATCCCACAAGAAGAAGGAAGGGTTGCTCTCAAAAATACTCCCAAAGTGTTGCTTTTTTGAAGGAACAGCAAAAACACTCAAAAAGAAAGTGGTGTTCTGTGTAGCGAACAACAAAGAAAATGCCTACCAAAAAAAACAAAAATGCACACAAAAAAACGTGAAAATGCACATGTCGTTCCTTTGGAAAAAAGAACAGCAAAAACTAAAAGTGTCGTTCCTTTAGAAAATGAACAAAAAAAGCAAGTGTCGTTCCTTTGGAAAATGAACAACAAAAATCAAAAGTGTCGCTCCTTTAGAAAAGGAACAACAAAAACGCAGGTGTTGTTCCTTTGGAAAAGGAACAACAAAAATGAAAAGTGTCAACGTGTTATTCTTTTCGAAAAGGAACGGCAAAACGTGAAAGTGTAGAAGTGTTGTTCCATTCGGAAAGGAACGGCAAAACGTGAAAGTGCAGAAGTGCTGTTCCATTTCGAAAAGGAACAACAAATCGTGAAAGTGCAGAAGTGTTGTTCCATTTCGAAAAGGAACAGCAAAACGTGAAAGTGCAGAAGTGTTGTTCCATTTCGAAAAGGAACAGCAAATCGTGAAAGCGCAGAATTGCTGTTCCATTTCGAAAATGAACAACAAATCGTGAAAGTGCAGAAGTGTTGTTCCATTTCGAAAAGGAACAGCAAATCGTGAAAGTGCAGAAGTGTTGTTCCATTTCGCAAAGGAACAGTAGCTGTTACATTTCGAAAAGGAACAGTAAAACGTGAAAGTGCAGAAGTGTTGTTCCATTTTGAAAAGGAACAACAGCTGTTCCATTTCAAAAAGGAACAACAAAACGTGAAAGTGCAGAAGTGTTGTTCCATTTCGAAAAGGAACAGCAAATTGTGAAAGTGCAGAAGTGCTTTTCCATTTCGAAAATGAACAACAAAATGTGAAAGTGCAGAAGTGTTGTTCCATTTCGAAAATGAACAACAAAATGTGAAAGTGCAGAAGTGTTGTTCCATTTCGAAAAGGAACAACAATTCGTGAAAGTGCAGAAGTGTTGTTCCATTTTGAAAAGGAACAACAAATCGTGAAAGTGCAGAAGTGTTGTTCCATTTTGAAAAGGAACAGCAAATCGTGAAGGTGCAGAAGTGTTGTTCCATTTCGAAAATGAACAACAAAACGTGAAAGTGTAGAAGTGATGTTCCATTTCGAAAAGGAACAGCAAATCGTGAAAGTGCAGAAGTGTTGTTCCATTTCGAAAAGGAACAACAAATCGTGAAAGTGCAGAAGTGTTTTTCCATTTCGAAAAGGAACAGCAGTTGTTCCATTTCGAAAAGGAACAGCAAAATGAACCGTGAAAAAGGAACAGCAAAATGAATGGCTGAACCAAAAAGTGTTATTCCTTTGGAAAATAAATAGCAAAACGAAAATTATGTCCCTTTGAAAAAGGAACAGTAGGAACGACAAAAATGCACACAAATGTTGTCCCTTCAGAAAAGGAACAGCAAAATGCACAATCATAAAATGCAAGCACGCAAAGAATGAATTAGTTGTTCACTACATTGATGCTAAGGATGAGTTACACTTTGAATGAAGTAACACCTGAAACAGAAAATATAAGATAAATTAGAAAGAAAACAACGAAAAAACAATATGTAAATAAATAAATTGAGTTACTACAGCTATGATGTTATGTCAAAAAAAATGATCTATTCGAAAAATGTTTTGGCAGCAAAGACATGACAAGAATATTCAAATGGAAATCAATTCTTCATTTCCTCTATTATGAATCCGTTGGGTTATGAGTTGGATAAAATTCCTTTGTTTCATTAAAATTTCTTTCAAAAATCACTCGTCCATAAATTGACCTTCTTTTTCTCCTAGGACCTGCAAAAAACGAGTATCTACCTGCAATAAAACATTAAATCATGGAGAAAGAGAGGTGCGCGGGCTCCCTTAATCCAAAAATTATGCATAAAAACTAACAAGTAGTTACTATGTAGAACAAATCCACGGAGAAAATAACAAAGTAAAAATTATTTGTCACCTGCGGGAGAGCAGTGGTCGACCATACTAACCAACAGTGTTTTAATCACAACTTCTTTGTTTTTCGTCCAAATTGAGTGATTCCAAAGCTAGATGAGAGCTAATTCAAAGGTTTATTTGAAATAGAAACAGGTTTTAAAATTTCAATGATATGATATGTCAATTTTAGTTAGAACAACCTGCATAACATAGTCATTTTCGATTACCCAGCTTAGACCAACAATTGATATTTCAAACATAAATTTTGCGTTTGATGTCATATTTGAATGATTCAAATTGGAAATGAAATTATATTCATTTATTTATTTCCAATAGAAACAGGTTTTGAAGAGAAGAAGAATTGATAGGTCAAATACTGTAAGGAACAACCGGAAAGACATAGTTTTAAGGGTGTTGATTTACGATATACAGTCAGTATTTGGATCATAACTTCCCCATACGATATCGAAAATGTGTGATTCCAATTGTATTGTAAACTAGATTCATAGGGAAATCTACCATAGAAACAGGTTTTAAAAATTCATTCATTTAAGCCTTCAAATACTGACTATCCCAACTTTGTTCCTTAGCTGCCCACTAGACACCTTGTCAATGATTTGTTCCTAACTTTTTCGTTTCAAATCCAAATTGAGTGATTAAAATTGGATTAGAAAGTAGAAATCAAGGGCTACCTAGGATATAAATAGGTTTTAAAAATATTCACTTTTGGTCCCTCAAAACATGACCGTCTCGACTATTTTTCCAGAACTTCCATCAAGCCCACAAGCCAAAAAAATGATATTCAAGCATTTTTTCATATTGATGATAAAAATGAATATAAGTGTTTGTAGAATTGTTATTTCTATTATAAATCATCTACATATACAAATGAATTAAAAAAAATTATCACCGATGTTGATTTGCATAGCTTGTTGCAACAAAAAACAACTAGGTTTACATGGAAAAACAAAATGCATTTATTTATTCCCTTATTTATTTTATTTTCTACACTAACCTATTTTGATTTGAAAAATGAATATGAATACGTATATGAGTACTTCCAATGAAGCCATTTTAGAAATAAGGCTTCACGTATACACATACCCAAATTTGAAAAATGCATGTTAATGGATATTAGGGTATGAGAAGCCAACTTCCCTTCAAAAAATGGTATCAAAATTGTTGAAGCATAGAGTGATGTTGCAAACAAATGATGGAGTGAAACCAATCTTCAATATATCCTTTACTTTTTCGATTTTGCATAGCCATCATATCATGAAGTTCTTGATATTTTAAAATAGCTTGTTGATGCATAGTAAAAGAAACCTCATTTTCTTCCATAGCTTCTACAATTTTTGCATTTGAAACATTATGAATCTCATTGTAAGTTTTCTCTAATGGCGCATGTGAGATAGAATGGGTGGGAAGGGTGGATAAATTTGGCAGTTCAACATTGTAAGCATGTTGTACTGGTTTATTGTGGCGAGGGTGTGGAATTAGTTGAGCAAGGCATTGTGTATGGAATGGAGCATTTTGATGATGTGGTTGATTGGGTTGTGTGAATGAATATGATATGCAAGCAGGATGTTGTGGAAGAGCTGTTGGAGAATATGGAGAATGTGCTTGTGCTACAAGATGAGGGAGAGTAGTCATGCAATCATAAGGTGAACGATGCCAAGCTTGTAGACAAAATTGTTGGTGGTTATATTGAGATTGACATGGTTGCCCTAACACATTAATATTCCATAATGGATTATGCAAGTAAGAAAGTGGAGAGGGAGTGTTTTGAACCATACCTGTAGGCCATGATTTCCATGGTTTTGACCTTGTTGCAGCTTCCTTACCTCTTTGATATGCTACTTCCATCCTAAATAAGGAAGAGTGAGTATCTATGAGATGCTCCTTTCGGTCCTGAGGGTAAAACACTTTATCAAATTCTTCATTTTTATGAACCTGCAAAACATCCAATTTTTCATTTAGAGAGCTAATAAAATCAACTTTAAAATTTTCAAATAAAGCATTGATTTCAGCTCTTATGTCTCCTATTCTTGTAGCAGATTTGGAAAAGGAAAAACAACCATCTCTAGAATTCTTACCAGCCTTGGAGATTCCTCTTGAATACCTTATGCACAACTCACAAACATCATCATATGATAACTGAAAAACATCACCTTTTCCTATCAGATTTAAGGGTTCTAAAAATTTATCTTTGATTCCTTTAAGAAGGAGTGTTCTTAAGATCTCTTTCTCCAAATGCTTATATTTTGATTTTTGAAGGTTGAATTGAAATCGATCTACATAATCCTCCAAACTTTCATCTTCCCCTTGTATCATAACGAAAATATCTTCATTGGATTTGCAATAGTCTTCGTACTTCTTCAAGAATATGTTCTTCATGTCCTCCCATAATTGGATGCAATTCCCACCTAGGCTCATGAACCATCAGAGAGCTGCTCCTTTTAGAGTAAGAGGAAACACTTTCAATCTTTGATCATTAGTACAATAATCATATCCTCTACAAAGTATTTCAAACTCAAACAAAAATGTATGTGGATCTTCATTTGCTAAACGATGAAAATTTGGTAAATATGGGGGAATTATGTGCATTTGTGTCACTCCTCCTAGATCTTTGATAGGAAATTCAAAAGTAGAAATGTGAGCCATTTCTTACCATAGTATAAGATCTTCTTCATGTGTTTCTTCGAGGCTCCTTCTTCAAATGTTCCTGTCAATCACTTAGTGAAATAGGTGGTGCTTACATCACCACTTGCGTGAAATTATCTTTTTCCTAATCATTCACACAAAAATTCAAACATCTATTTCTACCCTAGGTTCTTTAACAGTCCTGCTGGAAAGAAGACAGGGGAGCAGGGCTTTTACATGCTCCGTACGCAGGTTCTTACCTTCCATTTTTAAGATCCAACTCTTCCCTAGCAAGCACTCATCAGATTCACACTACTCTTTAGAAATGGCTACACTTTCCCCGGCAACGGTGCCAAAATGTGGAGCGATAAAAAGGGTCTCTTTCACCTCTTAATTACCTCACATTAATTGTCAACCCAGGGACGACTTTTTATTTCAAGAGTGTACTCAGTTTGAGGTGACTATTTACTAAAGAGTAATGTTTTGTAGTATAGTGCTTAAAATACAAAAGCAAATGAATTCTAAACCATTACTTCAAAAGGATAAAATCACACAAGGCAGCTTATCAGTCAAGGGTGCGGAAGCGATAACCCATCCCTCTAGAAACTGATGGAAAGGAAATTTGAGCATGGACCATAGGTCTGGGAGCTAGGCAACGACTGCTGAGGCTCACTACAGCCTTAGACCTTCTCTCACACCAAAGCAACAGATACAAGTAAATGGAACGACAAAAAGTAAAATAGAATAGCAAATAGGAAATGGAACAGCAAGTCTAAAATGGAACGGTCGTAAATGGAACAACAAACTAGAATTAAAGGAATCTGAATAGAAAACTTTAATTAATGGAAATGAACAATAGCAAAGCCAAATTAATAGCAAACTTTACTCTAAGAGTAAATCGAACAGCACAAGGAAATAGAACAGCATTGATTAATGATGGAATATGAAACAATGCTGGAAAGTCAAATATAAATACACACGGCACACCTTAATAGTAATCTGATATGGCAATCCAATTATCAGTCTTAGTTATAAAGAATACGACTGTATTTTGTAATGGAAAAGCAACGTCAATAGATTCAACAATCGTTAGGAAATATAATCTCTAAGATGAATTCAGGAATACCAATTTATGAAGGTCACAACACGGTTACACTGTAATTGAACATCAATAACATTCTGTAAGGATGAGCAACGTCATATCAATGATTAAAAGAACAGCAATGTGTTACCACGTCAAGATGGATCAATACTACATTCCTATCATAGAGAATGATATTGATCAGTTGGACATAAATCGCATATAACAGAATCGTGATGTAAAATAACAAAACATACCAGATTACTAAATAAAGTTTGATAAGAAAACCATGCATGAACTAAAGATATAATATACAACAGCAATTGTAAAGATATGATAGACAACAACAGCATACTCCACCAGAGGCTGGGCCCTTAGCCGCCAGCGGATGCTGCTGGGTTACTTCAGATGGAAAAGAGTGAACAGTAACTCCCAAATCATGTATTAATCAACAAATTGTGGAATCATTACAACAACAAATGCTTGAGAATTACAGCACGCAACAATCCCTATCCTATCATGAATAATCCACCATCATTCTTCATCATTTTTCATCCCCCAAAAATCATCCTGAAGTCCTCGTCATCTCTGATCTCTGTTTGTATTTAAATAGAGAGATCAGAGAGAAGTTACAATAAAGATAAGTACAACATGATTTGTATTACAAAATTGGATTGTTTCCAACAAATTGATAAACAAGAAGATATATTTGCATTCATCTCTCAACAAGAGCAAGACGAATTTGGCTTTGCAGCTGAGATTTGGAGGACAGCCGCAACAACAAATCTGAGAAAATCGTGCTCAAAGAACCCTGTGTTTCTCTCAGTACAAGCTGAATTTAGGCAAACCATTCTTCGATAAAGTTAATTGGGTCCGTTCTGGACAAACCATGTTCTAGATTTTCCAAATTCTTCTTCATTTGCTCAGAATCTCAACCGCAAAACTGTCACTTCTTATTCCAGCGAATTTCTGAGTTGGCACGTTTAATGGTCAAATCTTCAATCTAGAAATTATCTTGGAGGTTAAAAATGGTAAATAATGTTACAACTAATTTATTGAAAAACTATCATTGATAAAATCACTCTAATCATCAATTTATTAAAATAAAAAATAAATAATATTCATCCATAAGAGCATAAATCATTTATAAAATGGATTTAAATGATAAATTATAACAAATGATATAATAGAGAAGAGTAAAAATGGATGAAATAAGTGTTACAAAGTGGTCATATTCACGGCCCAACAATTTGGTATCAAAGCCAGTTGTTGATAATTGTGATTTGAAGTGTGCATGATCACTAGGAGAAAATCAAAGCTTGGTGAAGGAGAACTTGTTGAAGGAGATCCAGAAATTGGCTCCAGAAGAAGGGAAAATCGAGGAGAATAGATGGTTAAAGAAGGAAGTGGTGATCATCCATTTGGATCTGATGCAAGATTTGTTAATGCTTTCATGACCTTGCGAGCCATGGTTGAAGAAATTTATTGAGAGTTTAAGAAATAAAAAGGTGAAGACGCAAAATCTAAAGATGAAGAAGGAAAGCCTTAAAAATCTAGAAAATAAGATGAAAGCAATCAAAAAGACCCTATCACTTCTCTCCTGGCTCCACCTCAAACTCTGAAACCCTTGTTGAAACTTGATGTTAAATTTGAGTTACCCATGTACACTGGAGAAGTTGATGCCATGAAGCTTAACAATTGGGTCAAGAAAATGGAGGTATATTGTAGCATGCAACAGATCACTAAAGATGAAGTCAAAATAAAACTAGCATCACTTTGTTCAGCAAGCACAACATTGATCTGGTGGAAAGGTAAGTTATAGAAAGGTATTGAGCATATCGGTAAGATTTTTCCATCATTTCTTGATTTTATTACTGCACTTAGAAAGAAATTTTATCCATTGGGCTATAAGGAAGAATATTTAATAGAATGGCAAGGACCAAAAGATAGGAAAGGTCAATCAGTGTAGGAATACATAGATGAGATTCGTAAGAAGGCATTGATGTTATATATTCCTTTGTATACTCAAGAAACTCTAATGAAATATATAGGAGGATTACTTAAGTATGTTCGAAATACTATATTTATGTTCAATCGTACTATCTTGGATGAAGTGGCGGTACAAGTGACTTACATTAAATTAGGTAAGTTGGGAGTTGAGATATCATCATAATCAACAGCTAGAATGGAGAGCAGAGGGAAAAGGGAAAGCAAAGAATGTAAACTTCAACAAGGAGGTTGAAAATCTCTCTTGTAAACATTTCAAGAAAGAGGGCCATGACAAGGTGTTAGGCCCCTATACTACTAGTGTAACCCCTTATTGTTATTAGTACAACCCACTTATTATATTGATGTACCCATGTAGTGCCCATATTGTTACTATTGTGCCCCATAGAAGCCCACTATTGTTATTAATGTGCCCTTAGATTATTATTGTTATGTCGGCTATAATTATGTTATGACCCCTTAGACTCCTATATATAGAA
>APFE031202293.1:0-31508 GCA_000404065.3 Pinus taeda
AATCTTGTGTTGGATGGTGAAATGGAAGAAAACCCTAGCCCTTTTGTGGGTGATATCCATCTTCAGGCATTCATCTCTTTTTTTTTAACCATATAAAGTGGCTTAAAGCCCACAATACCTTCCAAAGATAGGAGAATGGGTTAGATCCGTGGGTAAGGGTTGAACCTAGAAACCCATTGCAACTTTGGAATAAACATAGAAGCTTAATGAGGAAGAAGGGTGTGATCTAGACATTGGGACCCATTCACATAGCAATTGTCCAACAAGGGGTATAATACTTCCTAGCCATCAAAGACCTTTCCATAGCAGCAGCCAAATTCTGATACAAGACTTCCAATCGGAATGTCCAAGACAAAGAGCCTTTCAATTATGAAAATTTTAAGCTAGTTGTTGATCGCATGGTTACCTATGGTGACCTCATCTTGAGAGAATGCTCGTCTTGGTTAGGCTGTAGGTTTCAAAATCCAATCATCTGGTATCCTGCACCAGGGTATAGGGCCCTATATGAATTGCACGAAGGTCAGACAGGGCATATTTTTGAAGTCTTAGCTAGAAACCATGGTTTTAGACCACTGCATGAAAATCCTTCTCCAACCTATTTCCCTAACTGCCTTTCATGTCAATTACAATGTTTTCATGAGGGCATGAAAAAGGGTAAGCAGGGGGCTGTGTTGAGCATTGGAAAATGTAAGTATTTACCATCTATTTCTTTATCTTTTCCTTTTAATCATAAGTTCTTTACATTCTAAGATGGTAATATGTTAAAGGACTATGATAGAATTAAGGAGATTTGTGATTGACGTAAAATGATTAATTATTGTCTCTTTCTATGCAGAAAGTGAAGAAAATGGAAAATCACTATTTCAGAGGAAAAGACAAAGCAGAACCAACTGTTGTCCCTTTGATAGGAAACCACATCCAGATGAGGAAATCAATATCAGAGTGCATGGACTAGGAAAAGGAAGAAGAAATGTGGTATCAGCGTAAGAGGACAAAACGATAACTGAAGATTAAAGATATGGCTAATCCTTCAGGATCCTTTAATCTTGAGGGATTGCTACCTCAAGTCTTATCTGTATTTTTGATACTTCCACCTGGCCATTATAAAAAGGGACAACGTTGCTAGCCCAAGGGGGGGATAATATTGTTGATTTGTAGAATTTACTATTGTAATCTGAACTTTGATCATCGACTCTCTTTAAAGAGCGATAGTTGTAACTCTGCCATTTATGCTTAACATATAACTCAGTTTTTGTTCCATTATTTGATCCTGGAGTAACCGTGGCAGTTTTTTCCTGGTGGCTAAGGGCCCGGCCCTAGTGGATCACTTGCTTCTTAGATCATTATTTTTTGGTTACAATCATATGTGGTTTGATTTCCTTTGCATTTCCTTAACTTGCTTTATTCAGTATTTTCTCATTTTTTAACATTTCGTTGAATTTTTCTGTTATATCAAATTAGTAATTGGATAGCAAGATTATTATTTGCAACTGAAAATGTTATGTTGTTCATTCTGAAATAATATCACACTGTCTAATTCAGAGATTACTTTTCATTTACATATTGATATTGTTGTTCATTTACCAATTGGTATTGTTGTTCATTTAGCTACGGTTTACTTACAATTGCAATTGTTGTTCATTCGATTACTGTTCCACTATAACTGCAATTATCATTCCTTTATAATTGTGGTTAATGCCCATTATGATAGAATAAGATTATTGATTCTATAGTCATTGTATGTTTACACCTGATTAAGTTTGTTGTTCAATTTTCGTAGACTTACTTAGGTTTGTTGTTAATTTCGTAGGTTGCTGTTTAATTCCTTTATTAGTTAAAGATTGTTGTTCAGATTCTTTTGGTTAAGATTGCTTCTTAATTCATTCATGTAGATTAAGTTTTGTTGTTTGATCTCTTTAATAGATTAGTTTCTATTCCTTTTCTGCTAATTGAATCATTATTTCCAGTAGTTGCTTTGTTGTGGATAGAAAGATATACATCCGTAACAAACATTGACTATTGTTGTCTAAGTTCTCAGATCGAATATCTTAGATTTGATTGGTTTTCATTTACATCAGTTTACAAGGGAAAGAGTTATCATTACTGCATCCTTGACTGATAATTGTTGTAGTTTCTTGAGTGAATGATTTAGTTACAAAGCATTTAAGTTTCTTGCCATTAAAATTGGAGTTTGTTCTAGCATTTATTTACTTTTGTAAAGCACTATACTGCAAGCATTACTCTTGAACAAGTGACTGCCTCAGACTAAGTAGACTCTTGAGATAAAGAATCGTACCTGGATTGATAATTAATGTAGAGTAAATAGAGGTTAAAAAGACCCTGTTTATCACTCAACACTCTGCCACCAGGAGAATAGTGGACCGATAGAGGTAAAAACTGTTTTGGGATTTTTCAAGTTCTATGATTTCTTGAAAAAATGTAAACTGAGACTCAACTTATGATAAATGTGCACATGTGGGACCAAAGAGGCCACCTGGCATGTCGCCAATAACATGATGAGTTTTTAATCAGATAGTGCGCACAAACTATAAAGAAGGGGCAGACCCCTTACCTGAGATGGAGTGCAACTTAGAGAAAATAACTCGAGGAGTCCCAAAGTATGCAATTATTTATGATGTTCCGCTATGTTGGTAGACGCACATAGTGGGAGTATTTGTGAGACTGCTAGTGAGCTCCAGTATTGCAGTAATAATGCTGCAACTCCTAGGCTTTCTTCTTTACTTTTATCAACCCGGTAGTTCATAAGAAACTTGGAAGCGACGGTGCTGTGTACACAAGTACTAGCTCTTACTGCAAGCTGTCACTTTCTCAGCTGGCAAAAGTTCGCTACGATCTTAATTCAACTTCTATGCTTTCTCAGAAGAATATTTTACTATGATGGAAGAGAACTAATTCTACAGGGGCTATTCTACTTGCAGAAAGAGAAGGAAAACTGTAATGAAACACAAACCCTAGCAAACCCTAGTAAACCCTAATTTTGCAAGAAAAGAGATGGAAACAACTGAGATGGGTGGCATTGACTATGGAAGAGGGAAATTGCATTTACTCAAGCTACTTCTAAAGAGAAATGAGAAGAAATCATCTTTTTGTACTTTTGAGTATTTTTATGTGGAATTATTATGCTTATGATTTGACTGGTTGTGATTGTGTAGAGGTTTGGTGGCAAAGGAAGATGGAGTTGGCTTTTGCAGATGGTGAGGAAGGTGTGGAGGGGTCCTAAGAAGTCCCTAGTACCCTTCTAGAGACTTCCATTGTGATCAGACTTAGAAAAATCGCTTGCATGAACTTCTACAGGAGGCTGCAGGGGATCTACAAGAGTTTCTATAGGAGAATCTATAGGAGGAGGTTGAAAGTGGTTTTTGGAGGTTTGGAGGTGGAAAATTGGGGAGAAGGGAAATGAAGGCTGGATGAAGGTGTTGAGGGGTCTAGGACTCTGTTAATGAAGATCATGAATGAAGGAGATGGTTGGATTTGTTCAAAGGGAAAGAAAGCAACTTTATGGAAAAATGCAGAAATTAGGGCAGGTTGATGAAATGAGGAAAATGAGTGGGGAAATCTATGAGAGATGAACTAGTTTAGGCTATGTTATGGGGGAATGATAAGCTGGAATGGTCTAAAAGTGAGTTTCACACGTACTTCTCAAAACTGACATAAGTAAGAACTGAAAAAACAGACTGTTGACATTATGATGCATGTATTGTACTTGATGGCAACCCACTCATCTTAGATGATAAATCATAGTGCAGAGAAAATTTCACGCACTTTCATGAAGAGAAAAGTTCCTTTCATGCAGAGAAAAGTTCACGCACTTTCATGCAGATAAAAGTTCCTTTCATATAGAGAAAAGTTCACGTAATTTCATGCAGAGAAAAGTTCACGCACTTTCATGAAGAGAAAAGTTCCTTTCATGCAAAGAAAATTCCACACACTTTCATGCAGAGAAACGTTCCTTTCATGCAAAGAAAAGTTCACGCACTTTCATGCAGAGAAAAGTTCACGAACTTTCATGCAGAGAAAAGCGCACGCACATGGGAAATCTTATGGTTGGTTCATGGTATTAGTCCGACGTTTTTTGATCCTATGGTTTTGGTCCATGGTATTTAGTCCTTGGTATTTGAACCTATGGTTTTGGGCCATGGTATCTCGTCATACGTGTTGATCCCAAGTATTGGGTCCATGGTATTGAATTGTTATGGTTTTTGGTCCGTGGTATTGTGAAAGGCCTAAGGCTATAAAAGAGGAAGGAGATCATTTGGCAAGGCATCTTCTGAATTATTGAATATCTGATAAAGTGCTAGATCTAGAATATTGTGATTGGTTTATGGTGCAGATATGGATCTGAATGAAGAAGGAACCTGAGCGCAAGGGGAAGGATAAGTTCTATTGATGGGTCAAAATCTTAAGGCTGGAATAGCGGTATCTCTATATGATTTTGATCTGTGATATGTCACGCACACTTGATCTATAAATTTGATAATCTAGGTTAACTAATATCTGAATGTTTGAAAGAATGAATTTATAGATCTGCACGCAGGTTTCTGAATAGTGAAGTAGCATACATCTCTTGATTTATGTTCTAGCTGCTTTTGTTTATTTCTACAGTGTTCTGGGTTCAGAAGTGGGGTGCGATTACTATTATTATGATTTGGATACAGTCATTAGAGAAGTGTTTATTTTGATTCAGTTTTGATTGGTGAAAAGGTGATTGGTTGATGCAGGAATTCTTGATGTTTGATTGATGTTATTTGTGGATCCAGTCTGAAAATTTATGAAACGTGGTCCCTGGAAGGAAGAGAAGGTTGTAGTATTCTGCAGGTAGTAGCCTGCGTACTAGTATCTCAACTAGTACAAGAACTAAGGGGGTTGTAGCTCCCTTCCAGGAGAGTCTGGAGAACGAAAGAAAGTTGTAGCCTTCTGCAGGTAGAAGCCTGTGTACTGGTATAAGACTACACCAGTATAGAACTATTGTAAAAGAAGTTTCTTATTAAAAGAAGATAGAGTCGACTTGCAGTAGGTGGTTTTCACCCACATTGGGTTTCCACCTTATATCATGGTGTTCATGTATGATTCTTGTGTGTGATGATCTGTTCTGTTTTACTGCACCTGCTTACTGTACATATGGTTAATGAAGTTCTGATGCACTAACTAAAGATCAACATTTAATGGATTAACTGAATCATAAGTATTCTGGATATACGCTAGTTGCATTAGACATAGTTGCATATACATGGAGGTTCCCTTAATTGAAGTAGCGTATATGTATGCAAGTATGGAAATGAAAAAGTTTTATTGATTTAATAATATTGATTCACCCTCCCCCCTTTCAATATTATTTCCAACACAGAGTTTGTCTATTTTGACCTAAAATTTGACCTAAAAACAGAGTACTGCTGAACAGAACTTTATGAACAAAAATTTATGCGAGAAAGCCATGGTAAATGAACATGAAATGGTCTAAGCATGTGGATCCAAGAAAATATCAACTTCTCCAACTCAAAACATCATACTAGCAATTGCATGAAAGGCAAAAATTGTGTTTTTGGTGGCAGCAGTAGTGCCTTGACCTCAAATCATGGTCCCAAGGAGGAAGAAAGGAGATCAAGACTTGATGGTAGCCTTTTTGGATCTTTCTCTATTACTACAACAAACTAATTAAGCAACTTGAAGCAAGAACAATTAATTTAACCATTAAAAGAAAGTTATTTTATTAAAGCAAGATTTAACCTAAACAACATGAACCAACTTATGAATGCAAGAAAAAAACATATAAATACCCATAGGAGGTGTTGGGAAGCTTGGGTTAGGCCCTAACCCAAGAGCTTCAGCCCTCTAGAAAAGATCAGTGCTAGTTCAAAGCTGGATTCATCTTCATTGATCAAAAAAATAATATTTACATCACAAAAATATCTGCAAAAAGAGCTCGAAAATGAGCTGAGTACAAGACTGCACAAAAGTGCTAAAATAGACTATCTAATGGCTAACCTACTAAGACTTGAATCCTTCTTATTTATACAAGTGGAGACTCCCAACAGTCCTCCTAAACTTAAGGAACTCGATTTCCTAAACTAAAGATAATAGCAGCTCTACTAGACCTGCTCACCTACCCCTTTGGATCATCATTGAGGGCCTTTTTACTCTGAGCTGCTGGTGGACAACTCGAGGAAGGGGTCATTAATGTAGGAGCCACCCCTCCTATAAGTCCTCAGCCCTGTTTCCTCAAGTTTGACTGCCAATCTACTCATAAATGCCCGGTCCTTGTCCAAAAATGTCCAAAAATCTGCAATAAACACTCATTAGACTATGTGGCAAAGTGACTATCCCCATTCACTCTTTTGACATAAATATATTCAAAAAATTGTAGAAAACTATTGAGAATGGCATATTAAATGAGAATAATAGGCATAAAGAGCCCATATAGTTACCCATTTCTGGGGCTCATCATCACCCCCTGTGGAATGGGTTGCTCATCCTGTGAGCAACTAATCCAGTTCTTCATCTTTGATAGCTTTAATAGCTTCCCTGACATTGCAAGCCTCTAAGGTGATATCCCCTTCTCTTTCATGGAAACCTGATTTTCTGTCCACTTCCTCCCATTTTTTCTGTTCTTCTTCCTCCTTGACCCCTTCCAACAGTCCTAACAATAGTGGAGGATTGAACATAAGACCAATCGAGTTGACCTTCAACTTTTGCATTGATTGTTTGTATAGGGGCACTCTCACCATAGCGTCCCTCATTCTGGTTGGGGAGTGATACTCCCTGATATTTAAGCTATATGACAATGTGTTCCACCTTCATAATCTCTCCATATCTTCAAAATGAGTGATAGCTTGCGCTTTCGTGTCAACATAATCAAGGAGAACTTGAAGATTTCTTGCAAGGTGTTGGTGAGCATAAATGAGAGCTGAGAGGTTTTCTGGTTTGGCCCTTATCATTAGGGGCTCACTTAACTCTTTTGCCATTATCTTTTGAATTTCCATTGCTCTTTTTTCGTCATGGCTCATCCAAGAAGCCATAGCCATGAGTTGTAGGTCTCCCAATGCAGCATTTGTATCCCATAAATTCATATCAGGGAGTGCCATATTGTGTAGGTAAAATTATGTTAATTTGGCTTTATCCTTGGCTGAACTACTATCACATAGATGTATAAACTAACCATAATTTTGGAATGGGATTGTGCCCCTTTGGGCCAATGTTTTAATCTAGAATTGGTGCCATTGGTATTTGAGATATAGTGCATAGGATCTAGCTGGTTGTCTACATTGTAAGACCTCCATTCCCCAGCTGGCCATGCAGGCCATCTAATCTTCCTTTTCTTGCAACTATTTTTTCAAGATCAACACTTCAGTTGCTGCATGAGACTCTTTTTCTTCCTGTTGTTTCATCAGCATTTCAACATCGGTCTGTGGTTCTTCCTCTTGCTGTTGTTTATATGGTGCTTCATTGTCTGCTAGGGATCCTTCTTGTTGTTGCTGCCCTTTCAAGATTGGTAACTTGTCTCCCCCTTGAGTTTCCTATTCTTGTAACTATTTTTTCAGCAGTTCATTTTCTTCCTATAGTTGGGCTCTTCTAATGCTCTCTGTGTGTCTTACCATGTCCAAATCCCTTCTCAACTCTCTCAACTGGTCCTCCATGTGCCCTATATCTTCAACTCCTTTAGATTTAGCAATCTACATCCAGGTGTGGGTTCTCACCCTTTCTTGTTCTAGTTCAAAGAAAAGAGGTACAATGAATTTTTGTGGGATGATCTTCCCACCTTCTAGGAGATTGTAATAGGAACCTAAATTAGGATGAGGTCTTGGTTCAGGTATCTCTTTAGCCTTTCCTTCCTCTTGTGACTGTTCTGCTGCCTTCTCTTCTGATTTTTCAGTTTCTTTCAGCTTGGCCAGTGTTTCCTATAGAGAGGTTTGAGATTCCTCTAGGACTACTTTGGATTCCATCAATTTGATTCTTTCCTTCCAGGTGGAGGTTTTGGGACTCCCTCTCTCGTAGGTGATAGAGGTCTTGGAAGGAAATTCCTCCTTCTCAGCAGGTGCATCCTCAATGATAATGGGTTCTTTGGATGGTGGCTGGGGCTTGACCACCTTAATCCTGGTGCTCTTCTTGGTTTTGAAATACATGGATGTTTGTCTTTTTCTTTTTCCCTTTTGTTTTGCTGGAGTGCTCAATGCAGCAAGAATAGCTGTTGCTTCCTTTTCCAATATTTCAGGGGATGTTTCTTTCTGTTGTTCTTTTTCTTCATCTTCTGCAGTCTTTCCTGTGTCTGTTGTTTTTGCTTGTGTCTATGTTATCTCTAGTAGTGTCTTCTCCTTTTCTTGTTGGGTCCCTGCCTCCCATGTGGCAATCTGTTTCTGGGCTTTCTTGGGCTTTTTCTTCTCAACTTCTGTTCTTTTCATCTTCTTTCTTTTTCAGGCTATTTGCTTTTCTTCCTTAGGTACAACAGTGGATTTGTCAAGTTTCTCCTCTTCTTTTTGCTTCTCCTCTTTTTCCTGTTCCTCCTCTGTTTGAATATTTTGTGTCTCCTCATGAATTTCCTTCTCAATTTCTTCTTTCTCTTCCTCCTCCTCACTGCCAGATGGGCTAATATCCTTAATCACAGTTTTGATGTCATCTCCCCTAGACATATTCCTGTAAATTTCCCAAGCTATGGGGATGGTGTATGTGTGTAGGGCATCTTCTACCAATAATTTAATGAGGCCATGGTGGGCAAGCTATCCGGGACCCTTGCATTCAGCTTGGTGCCACATTCTATCAAGGACTGGAGGAGGAAATATGGGAGACTGAGTTTCCTAACTGCAGGTAGGTCCATCCCATATCCCAATTCATGTAATAACCTGAAGTGATAACCATAAATTATACTGAACCTTCCTTCACAAGTGATATATTTCATTATCTGGTAGCTGACTTCACTCCATGGAGGAGGTAAGCTTGTCTTTCTAACCCCATTTTTATCCTCTACAGGATGCTCCTCAGGCTGAAAAAATGTCTTCGTAGCAACCTATCCCAATGTTTTTTCCTCCTTGCTCCAAGGGAGCCCAAATGGAAGAGCTATGATTCTGCTGATAAAATCAGCTGCAAGCTCTAGCGTCAAACCCCTGAGGCTGACTGTAGCATGTGCTTTCGAATGGGGTCTTCAGGACATAAAAAATTCTTCAGTCACCTCATCATCATATCCATGAATTCTTTCAAAGAAAGACATCCAATTTTCCCTCGTGAAGAGTGCCACCACCTCGGGGTGTTCATGCAATTTGTTGGAGTTCAAAAGCTCCTTTCTCATAAAACCTCCTGGCATGGTGTTTAGTGGTTTCTAAAAGTGCTTAGGTGAGGAAAAAAACAACAATTTCCAAAATTAGAAACAAAGGGATAGCCGAGTTTTGTTTCTTTTTTGAAACTATAGGAGGAATTTCCATGTGCTTCTTCTTCACAACACCAATTTGCAATTTTCCCTTTTTTCAAACTTTTGTCAACCTGAATTTGCTTCTTGGTTCTTGGAAGAAATCAATACTTTGACAGAACAGGGACTATATAAAACAGTGGATTTTCATAGAGTAGACAAACTTGCAATTTCGTTTCCTTCCTAAGTTTGATTTTTATGATTGCATCCCCTTTTTTTATAGCAGAATGTGAGAAAGAAAAAGGCAGATTTTGAATGCAAAGAAGGAAATGGAAATCCTCTGTAGAACTTGGAAAAGACACAATAGACTTTTGAATTTCTCTTTCCTTGTTTTTCTTCAACCAATACTCTATTTTTAATCCACCACCTTATCTAGACATATCATATGTAGAGCAATTTTTTGAGCCTACCTCATTCCAAGCTCGAATTTGACAAAAATTCTAAATTTTTCTACTGCAGAGCTGCTCTCTGTCCTTCCAGTAGAAATCCTCCTGTAGATTGTGTTCCTACTCTTGTAGAACCCAATAGTTGGGAGGGTTTTGAAAAACTAGCAGAAAATGACTGGTTCACTGTTTTGAAGGTGGTAGATGAGTATTGCAGTCAAGAACTTCATAAATGAAAATGAAACAAAGGGTTGTGGAGGCTTAGACCGCACTGTACTTAACTGCTGGTGCAATCTGCAGTGAGGAGGTGAGGTGGCCGGATGGGTATGATATCCCCATCTAGACCATTGGTCCTACACTAGTGTAATTATGGTTCTTCATGTCGCCTGACCGCCATCACCTCCTTTACTTCTGTTATACGTCGCCACCACTACTGATTTCGAATGTTTCCCTCCCGAGTTGACATGCCACATGTGCTGACTGTGTATTTGATTGGCAGTTTGAATTGGACGTGGCTCAATCAAATTCCACGAGGGTGTGTAAAATGAACGAGGGTGGCCAGTTAGCTGGACACCGATTCCACTTAATTGTGACCATTCCCATAGTTCATGCAGTTTTGAAATAATATTCATGCAATCGAGGAATAGGTTTAGCCACTTACCTGCTTAGTCCTTGTTGTGCTATGCATGCTTCGAACTTTGGCACTTCATTTCCTTGTTGTTGTTGCTACTGTTGCTCTGCATGCTAGGCCTTCGGCTTATGCTGGTGATTTTTCGATCAAGATCCACTCCTTACATGCTTCATACATCCTGTTGCACTAACCCTGTCTTTGGAGTTTGTTTTTCAAAGGGATTAGCTACTACAGGATTTCCCGTAGCCACTTCTCCTTCTTAAATTCAGGCTGACGCTTGAGTAGGCTTAAAAAAATAGCTGACAAAGGTTCTGAATGAAAGAAATAGCAGTTAGGAGGTATCAAGTATGAATAAGCGAGAGGAATGTTACTACTTTATTTGTCATCTTTTTTTTGTGTTCACACAATGAAAGAAACAAAATTTATGTATTTTGTCTGTGTAGGGAAAGAAATGCAAGTGGAAGTGTGAGTGCACAAGGGTGGAATGGAGAGTTAGTCGGATGGATGGATGGTGGCAAGGAGGTCCACAAGCCTTCTAGATAAACTTCTAGCCCTTGGGTTCTTTTCTAAACTTGATTTTGGCCTTTCTATAGTTTCTATAGGATCCTCCTATAGAATACATAGAGTTTCATGTAGGACATGGAATTTTCAAAACAAATAAGACCAAAACCTAGAAAAGGATAACGGTGATGGAGGGATGGACTATGAAGGGTGTATGCAGCCTGGCCATGTCTGTTTTCTCTTGTGTGACCCTCCTGCAACCTGCAATTTATTCAAAATAAGTTAGGCTTTTTTCTTTTTTCTCTCTTTTTTTTTTTTGAGACAATTGGGGCGCCTCCAGGAGGTTTTCACCCTCACTTCCTACACTGGGTGCCTCTAAGAGGTTTTCACCTAGGGATATTTTAGTCCTTTTTCTGTTTTTTTCTTCTTTTTTTTTGCTCAGGGTGTGGGTGGAGTGGAGACAGGGACCTGCTACACTACCAACATTGTTTTTCCTATATTCTCAATGAACTCTTGCTTGGAAAGGATCTTCCTATAGATATTCAATCTATGCTCATTGACGAACATGGGGATGGCTTCTTAATATATGGTCTGGATAAGGACTGAACCATTGTCATTACATTTTTCTACTATATATGGTCCCAGCCATCTTGTCCTTAGTTTGCCCTTGAAATCTTTATATCTTGAATCATAAAGTGGTGCCAAATCTCCTTGTTGGAATTGCTTTTCTTTGAGGTGTCTTTCATGCCATATTTTTCCTTGAAGTTGGACTACCTCTGAGTGGAGTAGGGCCTGCATTCTCTGTTCATCCAATCCATTTAGCTGAAGCAATATTTCCTTTTGTGCATGGCTAAGATCTAGGTCTAGCTGAGTTGCCATCCTTAATGTTATATATTCAAATTCTATTGATAGCAGAGCCCTCTTCTTGTAGACCAGCTCATAGGGTTTAAACCCTGTGGTGGTTTTCCCGGTGGTTTTATAGGCCTAGGTGGCATCAACTAATCGATTTACCCAATCTTTTCTGCTACTGCTCACTACATTAGTCAAAATCCCTTCCAAAGCTTTGTTGGTGACTTCCACCTGTCCATTTGCTTGTGGATGACAAGGGGTGGAAGTTTTGTGCTTAATCTTATGGTGTATGAGCAGGTCTTCAACCAAATTGGAGGTAAACTGACTCCCTTGATCTGTGACTAACTCTCTTGGTAGCCAAACTTGTAGAAGATATTTTCCCTCAAAAACTCAGCTACTTTTTCTTCTATTGCTGCTTTGATCGCCTTGTTTTCTGCCCATTTTGTCAGATAATCAATACACACATTGATGTAATATTTCTGTTTTGAAGGAGGGTTGATAGGTCCCACAAATTTCATGCCCCACTTCTCATATGGCTTGAAAGTCATGTTTGGTCAATTTAGTGATGTCTAAATTGCAACTTTTAAATGTCAACCCGGGGCTCGTACGCTGATGAAGTGAGGTGTATTGTATGTACTTAGGCAACTATTTCTTGAGCTTTTGTCGTTTTTAACTTTTTAGGGTTGTTTTTAAGTATATCTCTCCTAATGTGGTGTGACGAAATAAAGTGAGTGAAGTGTGTGAGATTGTGATGTGCTTCTTAAAACTCAAAATCAAGTGAGCGAAGTGTGTGTGATTATGATGTGCTTTTTACAACTTAAAAGTACTCTACAAGAAAGCTTGAAGTGAAATCAATGCTTAAAGGAAAGTAAAGACATTAAATAAAAGACTAATGACATTGGCCCAGTGCCTCTGTTGCTACAAGGAAATGCAAATGAAATCTATATCAAATAATCACTAAGCAATATTGAAACTAAAGTAAATCTATCTAAAAGAAAGACTAGTCACAAATACTTTAACTTCTTCTTAACTTCTTGCCTTTTAACTGAATGTATCATGTGATAAACAATTAAAAACAAGTCAAGCAATTGTGAGTTTCTGAACAGCTAAACCAAGCTGCATTAAGTGATGTTTTGGTCCTTAATAAAGATATTAAGTTATAAAGAAGAGACCATCAATAGATAAACAACTTGATATCTACAAACAAAAAGCAAATATGCAAATTAACTAAATGATAATGATGAAATAAAGGTTGCAAAACAAAGAAGGTCAGCAACATAGGCAAGATGATCACACATATCACTAGTTGTGCAAAAGAAAAGCATAAAATTGTCCCGGGCACGCCTAAGAAACCTGCATAACACACTAATCAGTCATGAAAAAGAGCAGAAATGTAAACAAGCAGGAATTGAAATGTATGTACAGCTATCTAAAACACAGCAATTAAAAGCATTATATACATGAAATAAGAAAATCAAATGCGAGAAACTAAAATACTGTAAAGGCCTTAGTAAACAGGGGCCCTCTGCCTACTCCAGCCGTTTAAAAATCAATCACACACGTGAATGGAACAACAATCTTCTCATGTATTGCGCATAAAATAAGAAAATACAGTGGGAGTTCAAAGGTATAAAAATAGCAGCTAACAACTAACAACTAACTTGTCCAGCGTTCAAAGACGCTCTATTTATAATTGCCGAAGGTAAACTAGCTTAACGAAATTTAAGTAATTCGAACAGCTGAATTGAAACACATAGTCCTGCTACGTCCTTGGATCTAGGCAACGGTCATCGTGGGCATTCAATCCGCTGTTGGATTGTGTCTCCCACTACTTTCATAACTGAGGACGATGCCACCTATTCTCCACGCACTCTAAAACAGAACACGCAGAGCTATGCCACCGCCAATGACCTCTGTTTGACCAAAGTTGCCTCCTCGTTGACCACGAACTTGGATGACTGGTTTGGATGATCTGGAGGGACACGCACCATGTCCTTGGTTCCACGAACTTGCCCATGTGGCTCTTCTTCCCGGAGGACACCTGGAACATAGCGTTTAATAAAACAGCTGCGGAATCCGGGGTTGGCTGCGGAAACCGGGATCAGCTGCGGAAAACCCTGTGTAAACCCTACATGAGCTGCGAAAACATAGCACCTTGGACCAAAATTCTAAACCAAACACAGTCATTAACATAATTAGAAAACCATGTAAATAGTCCTATAACACAACGATTTGAGCAAATTGATGGAGGGAATGACTGGCAAAATAGGGAAAGGAATAGGAAAAAGAGGCTGGGAGGATGTGTAAAGAAGTGTAGGATTGAGGCTCAACATACCCCCACTGTGAAGGTGTTGCATGTCCTCATGCAACCAAAACTTTATCATTGCTTTTAATCCATGTGCTCAGATGCTTCTGCCAAAACATCTAGCCTTCTTCTCTTTCTCCTTGTTGCCAAAATTGCTCTCAGTTTCTTGACTAGACATCTGAACCTCAGATTGATTAATGCCCTGCTGAGTTTCTTACATTTCCCTTTCAATTTTCTGTTCTTTTTCTGCCAAAGTCCCAAGTGAAGCATTGTATTGTCATGGACCATTTTGTCCACTTTGCTTTGTTCTTTCAATGCTTCATTTTCTTGTTTGATATGCCGATTCAGAACTTCCAGTTCAAACACCTCCTGTTTTAAAGATTTAACCTGTTCATCAAGAGGTACTATAGTGCTTGGACCAGCAACTGATTGCTCCAAGGCTTCTAAATAATCATATAACTCCTGCTGGTCAGGGTCAATCTCAGGTGTCCGTCTTGGGCTATGATCAAAATTAGTTTCTGTTTGAGGTTCTGTTTGAAAGGGACTCTCCTCACGTGGAGGAGTGGACTCAGGGCCAAGCTGAGCTGAAGTCTTTTTAGGTGTAGTTTCTCCCAAATCAATGAAATGTGACTGTTTTCCTTTGGTCACACTCATTTTTCCCTTCAGCCTACTGCTTCTTCTCACTTGTACATTAGTGCTCTTTTGCTGGGCACTCTGTTTCTCTTTCTGTTTTCTCTTTAAGAGGGAAGTGGCTTGAAGTTGTGCTAGTCTATCAGCCAAGGTTTGGGAATCTTCTTCCGCTGAAAGTTCAGGTGATGGTGATGGTTCATAAGCAATTTCCTTCCCTTTATTCTTTTTCTGTTTCTCTTCTTCCTGGGTAGTTTCCTGAGTTTGCACAATAGGTGGGTCTTGGACAGCAACATCCTTTTTCGTTCTCCTACTTCCTTTTGGGATTTTAGGAGGACTACTAGCGGAAGCTTCAGTCACTTCTTGAAAATGATTCCTGATCAAAAACTTTTCCCATGTATCCTTGTGATTTTTCAATTGCTCTTCTATGAGGATTCTAATGAGGCTGTGATGATATAAATGGGGTTCAATGTGGCCTACATTCTTTTGGACAGTGGAACTCATTTTCTTTAGGCTTCTTAGCAAAAAGTAGGGTAGATTAATGGTATGGCCTTCCATAAAATTCATCATAATCCTTGCATGGTACATATACATGGTACCAAAGCGGCCCTCACATGTAATAAACTTTTGAACAAGCAATAGCAAAGCAGTCCATTCTTCTTTGATTATATGCATGGCAATCCCTTTAGTAAATATTGAAGTATCCATACCTGGGTTTTTGAGCATATTCTTCCATGCTTGATCTTCCACTCCTCTGTTCTTGAACCATCTATCTCCTACCTAAGGTAGACTGGTTGTTGTGGCTATTGTATTCTCTGTTATTGCAAACTTCAGGTCCCCTACTTCCACGGTATTTCCATTGAATGACCGAGCAAATGCCTTCGTTACCTCTTTGTCATATCCTCTGAATTTTTCAATGAACTTTAACCATTTTGATTTTTTCAGTGCCTCTTTTTCCCGAGGATATCCTTCTAAATATTTCGGACCTTCGGGTTCAGCTCTAAGCAGCTTTCCCATCTTCGGCTTTCACTCTTCGGTTGAAATTTTGACTGTATATGACTGCTCAGGGAGGATGCTTAACGGAGGAATGGATGAATTACGACTGTAAGTGAACTGGCCGTAATGCAAAATGTTTTACAGACTATAGGTGGGGTTTGGAACAGAGCTTTGGAGTTATAGCGGAAATGGGAGCGAAAATGGTGTGCGTACGAGGGTGTAAAACACGAGAATGAATTCAAATGCATGCGGAAGTGGAGTGATAAGGGTATGGCATAACGGCAGAATCCTTTAGAGCTGAGTGGCTTCGCACACATATCAGTATTGGCTGCGGAAATCATGTAGTGAAGAGACGTAGTGTAATAGGTCACTTCCTTGTACGGTCAATAAATGAAACAACAGTCCCATTTCGAGTTTAAATTAATGGTGATCATAGGACCGTTAGAAGGGTATGAGGTGGATGAAGGATTATCATGGAGGAGAAGTGTGATGATCTTTGCCAAATCATTGCATTTAGTGGCTCTTCCATGATTTAATAATTATGCATAAAATGACATTAAATTGTTGTTTGGAAAAGATTTTGATCATACCTTCATGAGTTTTCTATTTGTTGATTAAGGTTGTTGATCCATTATTGTTGTTTGATCTTGCAGGTGCCTCATATCCTTGCTGCCCCTGGTGATGATAATGTGAACCTTTGACTGAGATTTTCCTTTAGAAACAGAGTGCTGTTAGCTATAGAGACAGAGTCATTTCTAGTTGCGGAAACTGGTGCGAGTTGCGGAAACTAAGACATCTCCCTTTTTAACTGCACAAAGTTAGTTAGGGAAAAGACTAACTGAATGGAAATAATCCTAAAAGGATTTTTATTGCTGATATGAAAAGGAGTGGATGGAATGAAGTGAAAAAATGAAATGGAATGAAAAATATGGAGTGAAGTGAAATGGAATGAAAAATATGGAGTGAACTGAAATGGAATGAAGATGGAATGATGATGAAAAGAGAGAGATTTTTTTTTTGGAAAATATGGAGTGTCAGGTGTCCCTGATTTTCACCCCACATTTTCTGTATAAGACCGCCAATCTGAGATTGGTTTTCAGGCTTATACACATATTTTTTTTTTCTTTTTTTTTATTTTTTATTTTTTTTTCAATTCAGAAAGAAACAAAGATTAGGCTGATGGAGGAGAAGGATTATTCTCCACTAGCCTCATTGCAGAATTTTCTTGAAACATTTTGACAAAGTCCTCTTTTGAGAGTGGCTTATGATAAACTTTCAATCGGTGGCCATTTAGAATGAGAGGAGTTTGAGACTCATCAATAGTCTTGATTCGAACTACTCCATTGTTAAAGACTTCATCAATCTCATATGGCCCAAGCCAATGAGTTTGAAATTTCCCTTTGAATTCTTTGAATTTTGAATCAAATAGTAATGCCCAATCTCCCTTTTGAAACTTCTTTTCTTTGATATATCGGTCATGCCACTTAGTTTTTTGGTGTTGAACTAGATCAGTCCTTAAAATTGCATCTTGTCTTATTTCATCTAGCTCATGTAGCTGCTCCATTCTGTGCTTTTGGGCTTCTGATAGACTCATCCCCAGCTGAACTGCCATCTTGAAGGTCTTGATTTGAAACTCAATGGGGAGCAAGACTTCTTTCCCATAAACAAGTTCATAGGGAGAATGTCCTGTTGTGTTCCTCCATGTAGTTCTATAGGCCCATAAGGCTTCAGGAAGCCTTTCTGCCCAATCTCTTCTTTGGAGATGAATAGTCTTGGTGATGATGCTCTCAAGAACTTTATTTGTGGATTCCACTTGACCATTTGCTTGCGGATGGTATGGAGTAGATTTTCTATGCTTTATTTGTATTCCTCTATCAGCTTCTCCATCAATTTAGATGTAAATTGACTTCCCTGATCTGTCACAATTTCTCTTGGGACACCAAAACGAGTAAAAATATCCTCAAAAAGAAATTGAATAACTGAATTCTCAGTGGCAGAAGGCAATGCCTTGGCTTCTACCCATTTAGTAACATAATCAGTGCAAACCAATATATATTTCTTTTGTTTAGATGGTGGATTAATAGGTCCAACGAAATCTAAAGCCCATTTCTCAAAGAGTTCGATGAGTACCTGAGGTTACAATGGCATTTCATTTGAAAGAGTTGGTCTCCCTACTCTTTGGCAGCTGTCACACCTTCTGACATATTGCTTTGCATCTTTGAAGAGAGAAGGCTAATAGTATCCTAAAGAATGGATTTTATAGGTCGTCCTCTTGTCACCAAAGTGTCCCCCGCATGGTTCATCATGACATGCCTTAAGGATGTCAGGCATTTCATCTTCCTGAACACATCTTATGATCACACAATCTAGCCCTGTTTTGAACAATTCATTAGAAATCCATGAATACTTTGAGCTCTCCTGAATGATTTTCCTTTTCTCATTAGGAAATAAATGTGAAGGCAGCTTCCTTGTAACCAAATAGTTAGCAATATCTGCATACCAAGGAGTTTTAGTAGTTACTGCAAACAGATATTCATCTGGAAACTTATCCTCTACTGGAGAATCTTCGTTAGTGTTTTGGATTCTTGACAAGAAATCAGCTACTGTGTTTTGTTTTCCAGGTCTATCTAACACAGTAATGTTGAATTCTTGTAAAAGTAATAGCCATCTTGTAACTCTACCATTAGTGACAGGTTTATTCATTAAATATCTTATGGCAGAGTGATCAGTATGGACAAAGGTTTCATAGCCAGTTATGTAGTGTCTAAACTTATTGATCGCACGTACCACAGCTAAGAACTCTTTTTCTGTAACAGTATAATTTAACTCGGTGGGAGTCAAATTTTTACTTGTGTAATAAATGGCATAAGGGATCAAATCCTTTTGACCCAACACAGCTCCTAGAGCTGTATTTGAAGCATCTGTAGAAATATGGAAAGGAAGTTTCCAATTTGGCCCTCTCAAAATGGGTGCTTCAAATATTCTAGTTTTTAAAGCTTCAAATGCAGATTGACAATCAAGATCCCATTTGAATTCATAGTCTTTTGTGAGTAATTTAAAGAGAGGAGATGCTATTTTGGTGAAGTTTTTAATAAATCTTCTATAATACCCAGTAAACCCAAGAAAACTTCTAACATCTTTTTGACAATTTGGAATCGGTAGCTTGGAGATGACTTCAACTTTTGATCTATCAACCTTAATTCCGTCTCCTGAAATATGGTGACCCAAAACAATCCCTTCAGTAAACATCATAAAGCATTTCTCATGACTTAATGAAAGGTTTGTCTCCTTACACCTAATAAGAACTTTTTCGAAATTTTCTAATGCCTCTTCAAATGAATCACCATAAACTGTAAAATCATCCATGTAAACCTCTACACAATCATGAATTAGATCAGAAAAGATTCCTAGTACTGCGCTTTGGAATGTTGCAGGTGCATTACATAATGCAAAAGGGAGTACTCGGTAGGCGAAAGTTCCCCATGGACAAGTAAATGTGGTCTTGTCTTGATCTTCAGGTGCTACCTAGATCTGATTGTAACCACTAAAACCATCCAAAAATGAGAAATACTTTTTTCCTGCTAAAGTATCTAATAATTGATCAATAAAGGGTAAAGGAAAGTGATCCTTCAAGGTCGCTTTGTTCAATTCTCTAAAATCAATGCAAACCCTCCATTTACCGTTCTTTTTAGGTACTATAACCAAAGGGGAAACCCACCGGCTATCTGAAATAGGGTAAATGAAGTTTATATTAAGTAACTTTTGGAGCTCTTCTTTCACTATCTCCCTAAGGTTTGGATTCATCCTTCTTTGAGGTTGTCTGATTGGTCTACTGTTTTCCTCAATGTAGATGTGATGAATGCAAGTCTTAGGATCAATACCTTTCATATCGGTATACTCCCATGCAAATGCGGTAGAATGTTTCTCTAAGATTCTGATTAGCTCTTCCTGTTGTGATTTTTCCAAGTTTTTGTTGATATTTAATGTTTTTCCTGGGAAGACCTCAATGGCAGAACTACCAAACTCTTCCATAGAGAAAAGGGACATTTGTCTAGATGATAGACACTCTATGTCAGAATCCAACTGAAATTGTGTGGAGTCATATTTTGAAGATGGTTCAAAATTTTCTAATGTGTTCAGAATTTGACTATCTTCACTAATCTCAGAAATGGTAAAGACAGGTTGTATAGTATCTTCATCATCAACCCACCCATTATCTCCTATTTCTGTGATTGCTTTTGCTGGAGGATACAGATTGAACTTCTTTGTCGAATTACCATCAGAAATGTACATATCCCCTGACCTACAACTTATGAAAGCATCAGCTGTGGCTAGCCAAGGTCTTCCTAAAATAAGAGGATGTCCACCTAAATTACTCTTGTGGGTTAAAATCATAAAATCCACTGGATATTCCCAAGAGTCGAAGGAGACTGAAATGTCTTCTAATACACCATATGGTTTAATAATTGAGTGATCCGCAAGTTGCAATAAAGTAGGTGTAAAGAGAAGATTAGGAAGTTTTAGCTGTTCCATAGTCTGCCTACTCATAATCTTGATAGCAACCCCTAAATCAATCAAAGTGTTTGGAATTTCTACCCCATTGATAGATGTTTTAACAATTGGACTACCCGGGTCTACATACTTCTGCATGGTAACTTTTCCCATCATGATATCTGCAATTTTTCCTACCAGGTGGATTTTTCTGGTATTCCTTGGTTTCCTTCCTGGTCTTTTAAGACTTAACTCTTTTATTGTCTTTGCTAGAATAGGAATTTCTTTAATGGCTTGTAACAAGGGAATCTTGATACAAACATTCTTCAATTCATCTAGAAAGTCAAAGTCAGGCAACAAGATTTGTTTTTCCACTCCTTTGTCAATTTGTAACCTTTCAGGAAAAGGAGGTGTGGATGAAGATGCAGGTTGCTCAACTATAGGAGTTGTGGGGGTTAACTCTTTTTCTTTTCCTTTTTGAGTGCTTGGGTTTTGAAGAGATGCTTCAGAACCCTTATTGGCTACAAGAGAATCTTCCTTAGAAATGCTTTGCTTTTGAACATCTATAGAAGGTTTATCCAAAACTCTACCTAATCTGAGTTGTACATCATTGAGAGGAACAATCATATACGCAGGAAATTGAAATTGTAGACCTTCCATCATGAAAAAATTTTGAGTGTTTTTATTATTGGGGTTCGGCAATGGCTGAGAAGGAAGTTGATTTGACTTTTGTTGAAGCACGAGTTGAGAATTTGAATTATGTTGAGAGGGTTGTTGTTGTTGTGGAAATGGCAATGATAGTTGTGGATTTTGATTTGGAAATTGTGGAACTTGCTGATTTTGAAAAGATGGAGGATATTGGTAGAATTGAGAAAATCTCCCATAAGGATTTTGCATACCTTGCATCCATGCTTGGAAAGGATTTTGAGGTTGGGACCAAGGTTTTTGCCAAGGATTCCAATTTGGTGGAGGTTGAAAATTCATAGAGTTGTTAAACCCTTGATTTTGTTGCCCCTGCCAAGGTCTCCTTGCAACAAAACAGAGAGACTCAATGGTACTTGGATCTTCCTGAAAGACAGCTTTGAGACCAGGAATGGAAGGACAATCATTGGTTTCATGATTCTCTGAACAGATCACACATGTTTATACAACCTTTGCATCCAAGGGACACTCCCTTAGAGCATGTTTCTTTCTACACTTTGAGCAAAAGATAGCTAAAGCTTCAGCTTCTGCTTATTGTTTATTATGGATCTTAAGAGTGTCTAGTTGCTCAAAATATCTATCCATTCATCTCTAATGGCTTTTAAAAGAAGGGCTTTCAAGGTTTCCTTATCCAAGTTACTCATTTTTTCTCTTTTCAGATTATATTGAAATCTTTCAAGTAAATCCTCCAAATTTTCATCTTATTTTTGTACCATCTTGAATACCTCATCCTTGTGATTGGTGGGCATACAATAGTCCAGGTACCAATCCAAAAATGTTTGTTTCATATCATTCCAAGAACTAATGGATTGAGTGAGTAATCCCATGAACCATTTCAATGCTGCCCCTTTCAATGTTGAAGGGAACAGTTTGAGTTTTTGAGCGTCTTCCAGATAATCATATGTTCGACATACGACCTCAAACTCAAATAGAAATGTCTCAGGGTCCTCATTTCTTAATCCATGAAAGTTTGGGAGGACGGATGGCAAAATGTTTTTCATTGTGGCTCGGGAGTCATCATCGACTATGGGAAATCCAAATGAATTGTCTCCATTCCTATTTCCTCCATTGCTACCTCTACCTCCTCCATTATTTCCTCCTCCAAGTCCGGTTTCTCTTTCTTCTGCCATGGTAGTTTCTTCAGAGACCTCAAAGTTCTCTGGTTCCTCTACCAAGGGTAAATGAGGAAGAATTTCTTCTTCTTCCTCGGGTGATTCTATTTCTTCAACTACAATCTGTCTCCCTGTAGAAGAAAGGAAAGAATCTCCTTCGGATTCAATAGATGGTATGGGAGAGTCGACTATTGCTTCTTGAATTCCTAGAATCCTAGAGCTAGGAGTATGATTTGGAGATGATGAAGGTGTCTCTTGCCTATTCCTTGAAGTGGATGGAGTTGTGAAAATTGAACTTCTGGCTCCAACTAAAAACCTTCCCCTAGAATCTCTTGCTCTATACATATCATTTTTATTTTTTCTTCAAGTCAGAGTAATAATTATTTTTCTAATCTTCCAGATCACTCTAGGTGCAAGAATAGAGCATACTCAAGAAACTATTAAACCAATAACTTTCTCTTTTCTGATCCTCCAAATCACGCTAAGTGCAAGAGGAGAGCATACTTTGAGAGGTTATTAATTTTCCTTTCTTGAAATTTTCTTATTTTTATATATATAGTTTTTTAGAAATTGGCTACCTAATTTCACTTCCCCAGCAACGGCGCCAAAAATGTTTGGTCAATTTAGTGATGTCTAAATTGCAACTTTTAAATGTCAACTCGGGGTTCGTAAGCTGATGAAGTGAGGTGTACTGTATGTACTTAGGCAACTATTTCTTGAGCTTTTGTCGTTTTTATCTTTTTAGGGTTGTTTTTAAGTATATCTCTCCTAATTGGGTGTTGACGAAATAAAGTGAGTGAAGTGTGTGAGATTGTGATGTCTTCTTAAAACTCAAAATCAAGTGAGTGAAGTGTGTGTGATTGTGATGTGCTTTTTACAACTTAAAGTACTCTACAAGAAAGCTTGAAGTGAAATCAATGCTTAAAGGAAAGTAAAGACATTAAAAAAGACTAATGACATTGGCCCAGTGCCTCTGTTGCTGCAAGGAAATGCAAATGAAATCTATATCAAATTAATCACTAAGCAATATTGAAACTAAAGTAAATCTATCTAAAGAAAGACTAGTCACAAATACTTAATTTTTGCCTTTTAACGAATGTATCATGTGATAAACCAATAAAACAAGTCAAGCAATGGAGTTTCTGAACAACTAAACCAAGCTGCATTAAGTGATGTTTTGGTCCTTAATAAAGATATTAAGTTATAAAGAAGAGACCATCAATAGATAAACAACTTGATATCTACAAACAAAAAGCAAATATGCAAATTAACTAAATGATAATGATGAAATAAATACTACAAAACAAAGAAGGTCAGCAACATAGACAACACGATCACACATATCACTAGTTGTGCAAAAGAAAAGCATAAAACTGTCCCGGGCACGCCTAAGAAACCTACATAACACACTGATCAGTCATGAAAAAGAGCAGAAATGTAAACAAGCAGGAATTGAAATGTATGTACAGCTATCTAAAACACAGCAATTAAAAGCATTATATACATGAAATAAGAAAACGAAATGCGAGAAACTAAAATACTGTACAGGCCTTAGTAAACAGGGGCCCTCTGCCTACTCCAGCCGTTTAAAAATCAATCACACGCGTAAATGGAACAATAGTCTTCTCATGTATTGCGCATAAAATAAGAAAATACAGTGGGAGTTCAAAGGTATAAAAACAACAGCTAACAACTAACAACTAACTTGTCCAGCATTCAAATACGCTCTATTTATAATTGTCGAAGGTAAACTAGCTTAACAAAATTTAAGTAATTCGAACAGCTGAATTGAAACACGTAGTCCTGCTATGTCCTCGGATCTAGGCAACGGTCATCGTGGGCATTCAATTCGCTGTTGGATTGTGTCTCCCACTACTTTCATAACTAAGGATGATGCCACCTATTCCCCACGTGCTCTAAAACAGAACACGCAGAGGCGTGCCACTGCCAATGACCTCTGTTTGACCAAAGTTGCCTCCTCGTTGACCACGGGCTTGGATGACTGGTTTGGATGATCTGGAGGGACACGCACCATGTCCTTGGTTCCACGAACTTGCCCATGTGGCTCTTCTTCCCGGAGGACACCTGGAACATAGTTTTTAATAAAACAGCTGCGGAATCTGGGGTTGGCTGCGGAAACTGGGATCAGCTGCGGAAAACCCTGTGTAAACCCTGCATGAGCTGCGGAAACGCAGCACCTTGGACCAAAATTCTAAACCAAACACAGTCATTAACATAATTAGAAAACCATGTAAAAGTTCCTATAACACAACGATTTGAGCAAATTGATGGAGGGAATGAGTGGCAAAATAGGGAAATGAATAGGAAAAAGAGGCTGGGAGGATGTGTAAAGAAGTGTAGGTTTGAGGCTCAACAAGTCACTTGAGGTTGTAGGGGCATCTCATCCCTTGGAATAGGTTCCCCATCCTTTGACATCAGTCACATTGGTTAAAGTATCTCCTGACATCTTGATGAAGAGTGGGCCAATAGTAACCTACCTGCAAAATTTTGAAGGTAGTCCTCTTTCCTGCAAAGTGGCCCCCATAAGGCCCATCATGATAGGTTAGGATGATGTCAAAGACTTCCTCCTCCCTGACACATCGCCTCAAAATCTAATCTGGGCCAATTTTAAAAAGGTTTCCCCCAATCCAAGTGAATGGGGCACTTTTCCTCATGATCTTGCTCTTCTCGTTTGAGGACATGTGTGGCGGAAACTGTGCTGAAGCCAAATAATTTGCTATATCGGAAAACCATGGAGAGAGTACTGAACTAGAAAATAAGTGTTCATGTGGCATTTGATCATCCACCATTCCTTCTTCACCTACAAGCAGATCTAGTCTAGATAGAAAATCAGCAACAACATTTTCCTTACCTGACTTATCAACAATAGTCAAATCAAATTGTTGTGATAAAAGTAACCATCTAATGACATGAGCATTTACATCTTGTTTATTCATCAAATACCTAATTTCAGCATGATCAGTGTGCATGAATGTTTGATAGCCAGTGATGTAGTGTTTGAACTTGTTTAGGGAATGGACTGCAGTTAGGAGCTCCTTTTCGGTTGCAGTGTAGTTTAATTCTGCCTTGGACATATATGGCATAAGGCAACTTCTTTCAACTTTCCCTAAGGTTGCTCCTATCACTTTGTTTGAGGTATCTGTGTGAATGTGGAAAGGTAAGGCCCAGTTTGGACCTCTCAAGATTGGGGCAGTTACCAGCTTACCTTTCAAGGCATCCAAGCCTCCTGACAGTTGTAAATCCATATAAACTCAGCATCTTTTCCCAAAACACCAAACAATGGAGAGGCTAGCTTACTAAAATCCTTAATGAATCTTCTATAATACCCTACTAAGCCTAAAAAACTCCGAACATCTCTTACCTTTTAAGGAGGTGGGACCCTTTGGATGATAGCAATCTTGTTGGGATCCACTTGTAATCCTTCTGATAAATTGTATGACCTACCACGGTCCCTTCAGTCATTAGGAATTCATGTTTTTTAGGACTGAGGGACAAGTTCATTTCAATACACTTGGTTAAAACTTTTCCCAGGTTAGTCAAAGCTTCCTGGAAGTTAGAACCATAAGGGGTAAAGTCATCCATATAGATGTCCACTGAATCATGAACCAGTTCAGCAAATATGCTTAGTACTACTCTTTGGAAAGTGGTGGGAGAATTTCACAACCCAAAAGGAAGTATTCGGTATGAAAAGGTACCCCAAGGCAAGTGAAAGTGATCTTATCTTGGTCTTCCAGGTTGATTTGGATCTGGTTGTACCAACTAAACCCATATAGGAAGGAGAAGAACTTCTTCCCTGCCAGGCCATCTAACACTTGATCTATGAAAGGCAAAGGGAAATGGTCCTTCTTGGTGGCCTTGTTCAGTTCTCGATAATCTACACAAATTATCCACTTCCCTTTTTTCTTTGGCACTAGCACCAAAGGAGAAATCCATTCACTCTCAAAGATGGGGTAGATGAATCCTACATCCAGCAACTTTTGCAGTTCTTCTTTGACAATGTCCTTAAGGGTTGGATTCATCCTCCTAGCTACCTGACTGGTTTACAATCTTCTTTAATGTAAATGTGATGAGTACGGACTGAAAGGTGGACTCACTACATATCCTTATAACTCCAAGCAAAAGCATCCAAATGATTCTTTAGTAAGCTACACAGTTCTTTCTCCTGAGAGGTGGATAGGGATGAGTTGATCTTCAAGGTCTTTTCTAGGCCAAATTCCACATTCTTAAATTGGAGGGAGGTTGGATCAGCCACACAGAGATCAACTAAAGGATTAGCTTGGGTTTCTTCCACCAGCTCTTCTAAGGGCAACACACTGGGGGGTGGATTCCGAATCAAGTTCTCAATAAGATCATCCTTGGTTTGTGGACCCCCCATGGTAGATTCTACTGTACACAATGGTGTGGAATATACTTCGTCATCATACTCCTCCTCCAACTAGAGAGGTAAATCATGTTCTAGCAGAGGTTGGTCAGGAGGATAGAGGACTAACTATTTGGACATATGCCCATTCTTGATTGTCATGTTCCCAGCTCGACAACTAATGTAGGCATCTGCAGTAGCCAACCAAGGTCTTCCCAGGATGAGAGGGTACCCAGTGAGCTTTGCCTTTGGTTGGAGAACCAAGAAATCAGCAGGGTACTCCCAAGAATCAATAGATACCATGACATCTTCCACAATCCCCTCAGGGGTCATGGTGGAGCGGTCTACCAACTGTAGTACTGTTGAGGTCTTTCCTAGGGAACCCTGAAGGTTGAGTTTGAGCATAGTGTCCCTGGTCATTACATTAATGGCAACTCCTAGATCAATCAAGGCATGGGGGATTATGGTGCCATTGATGTGGACATCGACTACAGGACTCCCAAGGTCGAGATATTTCGAACAAATTACCTGCCCTGACATTAGGTTGGACAGTTCTCCTATGACATTGATATTTGGGGCATCTCTCTTTCGCCTGCTTGGGTGTTTGAAGCAGTCCTCCTTGATCATATTGTTGTATATAGGCACATCCTTTATGGCTTGGAGAAGTGGTATTTTTACACATAACTTTTTCAGTTCTCCCAGAATTTCAGTTTCTTCTGGGATCGGTTGTGTGGTTCCAGTTAGTCTCTCAGGAAAGGGTGGAATGATGTTGGGTTCACTTTCCTATTTTTCTTCCTCCGCCTCCTTAGGAGGAGGAGGTTGGCTATCTGGGAGAACCTTCCCAAATCGTAGGTTAATCTCTTGAATCTCCACAACATAGGTTGGGCATGATGTTTCCCCATTATATACTTATTGGACCTGTCGATTGTTGGGGTTCGGGTTTGGCTGAGTAGGTATTTGGGGTTGTCTTGGAGGAGCAGGAGGTAATGGTTGTGGTTGAGCAGGTGGTGGAGGAAAAAGGGCAAGAGGAGATTTGTACTGGGGCCTCCACCCCTGATGAGGTGCATTCCACTAAGGTTTTGGCTGAGCAAAAGAGTGAAACGAGTGAGCAACTGGCAGAGCCTGCTATTAAAGAGGATATGACCAAGGAGAGGGTGTTGACTAGGAAGGATGAGCAAGGGGACTCCAAGAAGGCATGGAAGTGTCTTGATTGGGGTGCTAATAGCTCTGGGAGGTCCCTTGTATTCCCTGTTGGTAAGGTCTGGGTCCATGTGGCCTCCTTTGGTTCATGAAATAGAGTGGTTGACTGATTCCTTCAGCCCCGTGAGATGTAGCTTTCATTCCGGGCAAGGAAGGGCACTGATTCATAGGATGGTCTTGTTCACAGACTACAAACACTTCTATAGAGTGCAACAGGCACTCATTCCTAGGATGCTTTCTCGTGCACCTGGGACAAAGGATGGCCAAAGCTCTCTCAGCTTCCTCTTGTTTCCTTTTGATATGCAAGGTATCCATTTGCATGGCAAGAGTCTGCCTCACCTCGCTCTTGAAATCTTCCAGATGATTCTCAAGTTCATTTCTAAGGGAGGAGCTGGATGAGGATGTACTAGCTAATGGTTGACTTCCACTACCTCTCTTCCTAGTTGACCTAGAATGGTTTCTAAACACATTATTTATGTCATTATAAGGTAGTTGGTAGATGTCTCCCTGAGCCAACAAATGGAGGGTATCTAGAAGGTCTTCAGGGACTCCTCTAAGGAGAACCAACTTCAGGGAGTTGGGGTCAAGTGTGCACCTGGCCCTTTTATAACTGAGTTGAAACCTCTCTTCATAGTCTTCCAAAGATTCATCACTACCCATGGTCATTTGGAAGATTTATTCCTTGGTTTCATTTGTCCTGCAATAGTCTCGATATTCATTATTAAAGACTTGCTACATCTAAGCCCAAGTTGTGATACTATTTCCAGGTAACCCAATGAACCAGTGCAAGGCTGCATCCTTGAGAGTAGAAGGAAATAGTTTCAACTTCTCCTCGTCTTCTGCATAGTCATAGGTTCGATAGAGAATAACAAATTCAAACAAGAAAGTATTAGGATCTTTGGTAGTCAGTCCATGGAAGTGAGGTAAGGTTGAAGGACTTAAGTTTTTCAATTTTGTGTCCCCATTGGTCTTCCAGATAGGAAATGCACCTTCTATTCTTTCCCCATTCCCTCTAACGTTTATGTTTTCAGCCATGGTCTCCGGAGGAATGATTTCTTGATCTTCTTCTATTATAGGATCTTCATATATCTCTAGAGGTTCACCTATAGGATCTTCATATATATTTGCCACCAAAGAAGAGAGAAGGGTGACTCAGTGATGTGTTGTGGGTGTTGGGTAGGAATTTTCCTGAATTGTCTCTATTCCTAAGAAGCATGAAATTAAATCTCTTCTTTTTGGGGGGGTTTTGTTTTTCCTTTTCTGCTTGTACATGCAAAAACTAAAATGGATTGAACAACAAATTGCAACAAACTAAAATAACCCTTGCTGAAATGAAAATCGCAGAATTGAACTGAAAGCAGGAAATGTCTAATCTACACTTGCTGAAATGAAATTGCAGAATTGAAACAAAAGGAGGAAATGACTAATCTATTTTTGTTGAAATGAAATTGCAGAATTGAAATGAAAGCAGGAAATGACTAATCTACTTTTGCTGAAATGAAATTGCAAAATTGAAATGAAAGTAGGAAATGACTAATCTACTTTTGCTAAAATGACATTGCAGAATTGAAATGAAACAACTACTCTACTTTTGTGGAAATAAACTACTTAGCATAATGTCGCAGTAGATAATAGAAGAAAAGTAGTAATCACAAAATATTCTAACGCTTCCGTAGTAATGGCGCCAAAAAGAGTGGTGAGCTCCAGTATTACAGCAATAACGATGCAACTCTTGGGGCTTCCTTCTTTACTTTTATCAACCTGGTAGTTCGTAACAAACTTGGAAGCGACGGTGTTGTATGCATAAGTACTAGATCTTACTGCAAGCTTTCACTTGATCAGCTGGCACCAGTTCGCTAGGAGCTTAAACCAACTTCTATGCATTCTCAGAATAAGCTTTTACTATGATGGAAGAGAGCTAATTCTATAGGGGCTATTTTACTTGTAGAAAGAGAAGGAAAGCTGTAATGAAACACAAACCCTAGCAAACCCTAAAAACCCCTAATTTTGCAAGAAAAGAGATGGAAACTATTGAAATAGGTGCCATCGACTATGAAAAAGGGAAATTGCATTTACTCAAGCTACTTCTAAAGAGAAATGAGAAGAAATCATCTCTTTGTACTTTTGAGTACTTTTATGTGGAATTATTATGCTTATGATTTGACTGGTTGTGACTATGCAGAGGTTTGGTGGCAAAGGAAGATGGAGTTGGCTTTTGCAGATGGTGAGGAAGGTGTGGAGGGGTCCTAAGAACTCCCTAGTACCCTTCTGGAGACTTCCATTGTGATCATACTTCAAAAAATCGCTCGCATGAACTTCTACAGGAGGCTCCAGGGGATCTACAGGAGTTTCTACAAGAGAATTTACAAGAGGAGGACGAAAGTGGTTTTTGGAGGTTTGGAGGTGGAAAATTGATGGAAGAAGGGAAATGAAGGTTAGATGAAGGTATTCAGGGGTATAGAACTCTGTTAATGAAGATCAGGAATGAAGGAGATGGTTGGATTTGTTCAAAGGGCAAGAAAGCAACTTTATGGAAAAATGCAGAAATTAGGGCAGGTTGGTGAAATGAGGCAAATGAGCTGGGAAATCTATGAGAGATGAACTGGTTCAATCTATGTTATGGTGCAATGATAAGCAGGAATAGTCTACAAGTGAGCTGCACACTTCTCAAAATTGACCTAAGCAAGAACTGAAAAACAGAGTTTGTCTATTATGACCTAAAATCTGAACTAAAAAAAGAGGACTGCTGAACAAAAATTTATGGAAGAAGGTCATGGTAAATGAACATGAAATGCTCTAAGCATGTGGATCCAAGCAAATATCAACTTCTCCAACTCAAAACATCAAAATAGCAATTGCATGAAAGGCAAAAACTGTGTTTTTGGTGGCAGCAGTAGTGCCTTGACCTCAAATCATGGTCCCAAGAAGGGTAAAAGGAGATCAAGGCCTACTAGTAGCCTTTTTGGATCTTTCTCTGTTACTACAACAAACTACTTAAGCAAATTAAAGCAACCTATTTTACCAAAGCAAGATTGAACCTAAACAACAGAAATCAACTTATGAATGCAAGAAAAAAACATATAAACACACAAAGGAGGTGTTTGGCAGCTTGGGTTGGGCCCTAACCCAAGATCTTCAGCCCTCTAGAAAAGATCAGTGCTAGTTCAAAGCTAGATTCATCTTTATTGATCAAAAAAATAATAGTTACATCACAAAACTGTCTGCAAAAAGAGCTCGAAAATGAGCTGAGTACAAGACTGCACAAAAGTACCAAAAGAGACTATCAAATGGCTAACCTATTGAGGCTTGAAGCCTTCTTATTTGTACAAGGGGGGACTCCCAACAGTCCTCCTAAACTTAAGGAACTTGGTTTCCTAAACTGAAGATAACAGCAGCTCTACTGGACTTACTGAGCTGCCCCTTTGGATCATCATTGTGGGCCTTTGTACTCTGAGCTGCTAGTGAAGAACTCGAGGAAGGGGTCATTAATGTAGGAGACACCCCTCCTATAAGTCCTCAACCATGTTTCCTTGAGTTTGGCTTCCAATATACTCATAAATTCCCGGTCCTTGTCCAAAAATGTCCAAAAATCTGCAATAAACACTCATTAGACTATGTGGCAAAGTGATTATCCCCATTCACTCTTCTGACATAAATATATTCAAAAACATGCACAAAAATATTGAGAATGGTGAATTAAATGAGAATAATAGGCATAATGAGCCCATATAGTTACCCATTTCTAGGGCTCATCAACTGCTTCAGCTATTAGGCCGAGTGATCAGAGCAGTCTCGTGTTATCATGAGCACCATGCAGGTTGATAGCCTTTCTAGTGTAGGCTTTCAAAGCCATGTGTCCCAAAACACTCTTATTTTTTGATACCTTGATGTAAACAGTCTAACAGATACAATATATAT
>APFE031202293.1:32929-78216 GCA_000404065.3 Pinus taeda
TTTTATAAATGATGCAAATGCCTATCAAGAACAAAATTTTCTAATGCATATGTCAATGTATTTAAATTATGTGGAATATTTTGATATGTGATGAAATCAAAATTTCTTTCTAGAAATATAACACATAGATCAATACACAATATTTGTGGATTTCTTACTCAGAAATGATTGTTTAACTTTGAAACAACAAGCTGTTAATCCAACTTGATTACTAAATCTCTAAACCCAAGAGCAACTACTTCTAACAAGAGCTCAATGACGGCACTGTATTCAGTAATATTATTAGTTGTCTGAGAAAGGAAGATACCTTGTAAGTTAATCAGCTCACCATTAGGGTCACAGAGTACCCATGTTGCAGAAGACAAGTTCCATGTGCTACGACAAGCACCATCAGAAGAACCAACATAATGGCTTGATGACATATGAAAACCGAGTGGAACACAAGGTAAGCAAAAAAAAACATGTCTTCAAAGCAAACAAACACACCAAAAATAAAAAACGCACACTAATGAATTAACACACTAATGTACAAAAGTCATTACACGAATTTCACGCATAATACTTCTTAAGATAGAGTCCATTTTCAGACTCGGGTAATCAATCAATAGAGAATAAAACTAGAGTTTCAACATTAGTATGACGTGTAAGCATCGAATCGGCCAAATAATAGAGTAAAAATTGTAAACGTCTATGCCCCCATGCCCCCGAGTGAGTGAGGGTTGTGAGTCATAACCTGAAAACCTAATTGCGATAATGGGCAAATGGTAGAGACGTGGTGAAAAAATCTCATGAAAGGAGGCATGAAAAACTTGATCTCATGATAAGGAAAAGGTGCCCCTAGTTGAAATATTTTGAGAATTTCACAGTGAACTGAAATGTCAATGGGTAGGGTTGCAGTGATGTTTCCCATATTATCCTCCGATAGGATTTCATGTACCAAGACAGGTGTTTGAAGTGGAATCGTGGGGCAATGAGAAATGAACACTCCAAGAGAAGAAGGCATATCACTAAGACTGGGAAGAAATGAAGAACGATACCGTTCCAAGGGGTTTCTTCTAGATACATGATCTCAACTATAATCTCGTTAGTAGGGAATGTCTCATTCAAAGGATCCAGAGAATCCCATGAACCAAGCCAAGGAGATGGCACAGAAGTGTCCAGATTCATACTAAAAACAATATGACTTTCTAAAGCAGCCATCGAAGCTAAGACAATTTCTTGATAGTTTTTCTCAAATGGACTTAAAATCATAGAATCGCCAAAGGAATCAACTTGATCTAGGGTAGGGATGATCCAAGGATCCATAGAAACCAAGATCTTATTCCTTGAATTAACATTTGTAGGTGGGAGAGTAAAAGTACCCATTAAAGTAGAGTCTTTGAAGAGACCTACCCCCGCACTCTCATAAGGAATCTTAGAATTTCCCACATAAGGGACATTGTCATTCGATGAACCAGAAGAAAAGAAAGACAGTTGGTCAATAGTGAGAATTTTTCCTTCATTAGGAAAATGAAGCACCCGAAACAAAGAAGACACCACACAAAACATAGCATGGGTCTAGCTGCACTCAAGAAGAAGGTTGTAGTTGAGATTTGCATCTACAACTTCTACTTCTAATTCAACAATTTTTCCTTCTAATGTAATCGGCAAGTTCGTGAGAATAATGTATGGACGTGAACCTCTGCCATCAAAGGCTTCCAAGGTTTTCAGGGATTGATTAAGAGAAGGAGAGATGCCTTCCAACATGAAACATACATGATACAACTAGAGGCATCTTCATTAATAATAGTCTGATAGATCGTCTTTCCTTAAATAAGAACCTATATTAGAAAACCAATTTGATGTGGAAGATGAGGAACATGGTTTTCAAGATCAAAGGTAATCACACTCAAATCAGAAGGATCAATAGCACCTATAGTAGACAACAGTGACTTCCACTTCGTTGGTCAGGTTAAGATAACCTCCAAGGTAGAAATCGCCGAAGGTTCTTGAGCTAAATCCTTAACAATATTGTAGTGTTGTGAAGCTCTAGCATTCATATTATAAGATGATTTCCAAAGTACACCCTTAGGGGTTTGTCAGAATACAAATTCACTATTAGGGTGCTTAATATAGAGTGGACTAGAACTAGATGGATTAGAAGTAGAACAAATATTCGTGACTTCTTTCTTCACCGTCTACTAATGTGTGGTTTGATAGTCCTTAGTCTGAGTAGCAATCAAGATAGGTGATGAACCTTGCATCATGAAAACCTAGGAACCAGAGGAGGCAGAGGACCATGGTTGGTCTATTAATTGTGTCTGTTGAGATGGAAAAGGCTCTTTTAAAATAGCTAGAGTCCCTTTCAACAAGAATTTAACTTCAGAATGTCAGGGACAATCCTTGGTGTAACGATCCTCCTCACAGATGAGGCAAGGATATTTTGGCTTTCTCTTAGAAGCATCATCAGTAGATGACCTAGATGGATCCTTTTTAGGGGCATCAACCTTGGATTTAGCTTTTCCATTTTTCTTACCTTTAGAGGCCTTATTGGCTGTGGTAGACTGAACAAGATGTACCTCAAAGGTTTTACCAAGATTGGATGATTTTTTCAAGAGATTATTGGAACCAGTGTTTGAAACAGATTTCTCCTTTGAGGAATCTTTCATGGAATTCTAAGACACAGAACCAATCAGACCATCAACAAGTGGTCCATCAGGAGATTTTGGCATTGTCAGATCCGAATATGGTCTCGAAGCATTAGACAACATCTCATACAATGTGTCAGATTACGAATAGACTAAGTTTAAATACTGGGCATGGGCAATAGCTTGCTCTTCAGTAACACATCCACCCATACATCCACCCATATATATATATATATATATATATATATATATATATATATCCTTATAAATCTTTTTAATGAATGATTTTGTGAACCATTTTGTCAACAACTCATCAACAATCTCAAATTTGATGAGGCAACATCGACATCTCCATTCATGGATATGATCGGAAATGTGGGTCTAATGTCTTTCTTAAGGGATGTGAGCAAATGAGTGCTAGTTTCATATCGAACCAATAATTAGAAGTGGGTGAGAAAGGCCATGGCCAGAGAGTTGAAGTCAACATAGGTACCTCAAGGAAACTTGATATACCATTTTGCGGCAGCACACATGAGAGCTCTCTAAAAGAGTCGAAGAATGATAGAATCATTGACATACGAATTGCAGGAGTGCCATAGGTGATATGTCATCACATGGGCTTGTGTATCCTCCTTAGAATTTCCCTTCAATTTGGGGTAATTGCTCGAAATTTTCGTCGGAATTAGAGGCCAGTAAGACGAATGAAGAATGAGATCATTTGTGAGCCTCGAGACATCAGGAAGCTCCAGCGTCGCCAAGAAATGAAATTGTGTATTCAAAGGAATAGAGGGTCTTTGAGGAGACGCAATCTGTGGATTCCATCCTTGCTGGTAAGGATTGTTTCTCCACAGTGGAGGATTATGTCCATACGGGACCTAATTTTGTTCCCACTGAGGGTTACCTTGACAATAAGGTGGATTTGATCGAGGGTAGGTTCGATATTGACTTACCATAGGCCGTTGATAAGAATTGTACACGACATACAGGTTATAAGGTTGTTGAACCTATTGACCCTAGGCAAAAGGAGATTGATCCTACTACTACAGGGGTTGACCTTGGGCTTGCAAAATCTGACCTTATTTATATGCATATAAACATTGCCGTTGCGAAGTTTAACCTTGCTACTGCAAAGGTTGACTTTGCTATTGTAAAGGTTGACCTTGCTATTGCAAAGGTTGGCCTTGCAAATACAAAGGTTGAGTAGATTGCTGAACAAACTAAGTTTGCGGTTGCAAAGGCTATTGAGACTGTAGCAAAGGTTGCCCCTACTATTGTAACAATTTCCCTTACTACTAAAATGTCTGCCTTTGCTTTTGCAAAGGTTTCCCTTGCTACTGCAAAGGTTTCCCTTACTGTTGCAAGGGCTGCCCTTGTAGCTCCAAAGGTTGTCCTTGTTGTAGTAAGGGATGCTAGACAATTCCGTGGGATATACCTTGTGGGTATTGATAGTTCTCAAATTGAATTTGACCATATCCACCAAGAATAAAGGATTGACCATAAGCTCCTGCTTAAGGAATGTAAGATGGATTAACCAAGGCTTGCGAACCATATCTGACACAAGCATGTTGGAGTGGAATCTGAGCCATATAAGGCTGTTGATATTGAATTTTTCCTAACCCAGATGGACCAAAAAGGTTAGGATTACTACCATAATAAGGTTGACTCACTCCAACCATGTGAGTTTTTAATCCACTCACATTGGTTTCACCTAACACAAGAGGAGTATTCGAATCCTACCCCCTAGGCGGTGGCACATTCTATCCATTTGATGGAGGGGTAGAAGAACTAACCAAAACCTAACATGAAGCAATCGACTGTACCAGAAGGATCAGTCGAAACAATGAGATAGGCTATGATGGAATCGTAGGTTGAACCCGAACTAATGTGACAATGGTTTGTAAAGAAGTTCAAGAGGTTGTGTTTTGAATGAATGGACCGGATGTAGGCATAGCACTTGAAGACCAAATGGGATTCTGATACAGTGACAAAGCACTAGGAGTACCTAAAACTAACTAAGCTAAGGTTGTATAACCAGGTGGCAAAATGGGTCCACTAGTTTCAGAGAAAGTGAGAGACGAGACTCTTCTTGTATAAGGAAAGTGTTTTGGAGGAAATTCATATCCTTTGCTCATCATCAATATGAGGAGTATTCACCTGGAGAAGAGGTTGGGATTTCACCTTCTGACTCCATAGATGGAAATAACTAATGACGAGGAACCTGAGATGTTCGAGGGGATAACTCCAAAGGAATACCAGGCCAATCATAAGGACTGTAAAGACGGTGGGGAGATATCACAATAGAATCGAATAATGGGTTCGATGAATAAATAAAAAGCCTTTGTGGACTCTCAAGAGTCTTTGGACTCTCAGGGGTCTAAATAGGATTATCAGAGGTATCATGATCAAATTCTTGAGGTGATCAGGAATTCGATGGAGGTGGATGAGAAGATAAGGGTTGGATACTTGGAATAATCCCAAGTTCAAAATTTTAATCCTCAAGTGACTGAGGAAGCTCCGAATGAACTCCTTGGGAGGACCCTTAAATATCAAACAACTAAGGGGAACTATGTGATGAATTCAATGGTTCAGTCATGATGACTTCCCCTCAAAAGAAAAGAAGGAAGGGAGATTTGTTGAGGGATTTTCAACAACCTTGAAATTAATAGGAAATTACTCAATATTGGTCCAAGAAGAAACTTCTTGGGTTTAAAATGTTTATCATGGGAATTTATTTTTAGAAACAAATTTCAAATTTAAAGAGTTAGAAAATATTTGAAATGAATACTTAGGTGACTCTAGGTAAAAGGAGTACCAAGTAAACGTGAACTACAATATACACCTCATCAAATAAATTTACCAAGGACTTGACATATGTGTAGGCAATCTCCCTGAATGTTGTGTTCGGTGTATCACGTTTATAGGGAGCAAGACTCGACATCCTATGGATAAATTTTTGCAACCTATGAGGGTCTCCCTTTATATACGCAATGGTACAGGGAGCACAAGTCTGTGCTAGCATTTCTTAATACCGAAGCGAATGACAACTGCTAATTTTTATGGATGTCGAAGCATGTCTCTAGTCACGACCATTAAGTATGAACGTTAATGTTTCAAATTCTCATTAGATTAATTGATAGATTTTAAGGTTGATATTGGAATTATGTTTCGATTTCAAGGACTTAATGATGTTACCTATTCTTAAAATACAACTAAATGATGAAATGAAATCCTTCAATTCAATGAAATCTACTATGTTGTTAGAAAATTATATATTACAGAGCAATGGAACACCTAAAATATTGTAGAAATATAAACACAGAAAACACATCAATTTAGAGAGACACAAATATACGTGATTCACCCAGTTTGGACTACATCCACGGAGAAACGACCAGTCCTTCTGTTATTATATTATCCAACAAATTAAAGAGATACAACATACAACAGATCTGCTGTAACACCCTCTTCGCTCTCAATCTGGTCTTTCTTCCTCACTTAGAATATAGACATACCTAGACGCAATACAATTCCCTCATATATAGTGAGGGGTTGCCTTCTAGGGAAAAAAACCCTAAATTAAACATAAGTTCTACCGTCCGATCATCTGCTTAATGAACGGACCATATTGGCTAGAAATTACTAGACTTTTACAAGGAAATTTTACATCTATTTTCAGCTTCGAGGGCACTGCCCCCGAACCCCTTCTGGGGGACCACTGGCCCCTGGACCCCTCTATAGCAACAACATATTATGCTTCCGCTCTTGAAAGTGCAACAACACTTTGTATTTTTGAAACCCAACTAGCATTTGTTCCAACTACAATAAATACATATCCTGTAGTGCTCCTCCTATTATCTCTATCACCTGCCATATCTACATCAACATATCCCTATAGAGCAATGTTTGAACCACCAAAGAATAATGCTTGATTTGTGGTACCTCTCAAATACCCGAGAATCCACTTCACCACCATCCAATGTTCTTTTCCTGGATTGTTTATGTACCTACGTACAACTCCCACTGCATGTGGAATATTAGGCCTTGTGCAGAACATTGCATACATTAAGCTTCCAACTGCTGATGCATATGGAACTTTAGACATATGAGCCATTTCTTCCTGAGTCTTGGGACACGCCTCCTTCCTTAATTTTAAATGGCTAGCCAAAGGTATACTAACTCGTTTTTCATTCTGCATATTAAACCCTTTCAACACCTTTTCTATGTACTCACTTTGAGACAATGTTAATTTGCGATTCTTCCTGTCTCTAGTTATTCTCATATCAAGGATTTGTTTTACAACTCCCAAATCCTTCATTGCAAATGATTTTTCCAATTTCCTTTTGAGCACATTTATTTCCTACATGTTAGAACCTGCAACAAGCATGTCATCTACTTATAATAACAATATAATATAGCTGCCATCATTTTTCCTTTTGAGATAAACATAATGATCAAAGTAACACCTAGTATAACCTTGTTTAGACATAAACCTGTCAAATTTTAGATACAACTGCCTTGGAGCCTGTTTTAAGACATACAAGCTCTTCTTCAACCTGCACACTAGTTTCTCCTTCCCTTTTACCTCATATCCTTGTGGCTGCTGCATATATATTTCTTCCTCCAAATCCCCATGGAGAAAGGCTATCTTTAGATCTAACTGCTCAAGATGCAAATCTTCAGCTGCTACTAGACTTAGAATAGTTCTGATTGAAGTCATTTTCACAACAGGATAAAATATCTCATCAAAGTCTATACCCTTTTTCTGTGCAAACCCTTGCACCACAAGTCTAGCTTTATACCTTTTTCTACCTCCATCTTCTTCCTTCAACTTGTAAACCCATTTATTTTGAAATGTTGTTTTACCTATAGGAAACTTGACTAAGTCCCAAGTCTGGTTATGTGCTAAGGAGTCCGTCTCTTCTTTCATGGCTTGCTCCCACTTCTTCCTGGTTTCTACCTGAACTACTTCTTCATAATATTCTAGTTCACCAGGATCACTCAACAATACATAATATAATGAAGGAGAGTATTGTTTAGGGGGTCTACTTATCCTGGTAGATCTTCTAACACTACTTACAGGTGTTTGAGGTGCTTGTTGCTGTTGTGGTTGTTGTTCTAGCTATTGGTCATTATGATTTTTAGGCACCATCACTTTTCCTGTGATATCGTCAAGCACTCTGTATTCTCTATTTTATTTTTCTTGTTTCTTTTCCTGCAACTGATTCTTATACAAGACCTTTTCATTGAATATTACATCTCTACTCCTAATGATTTTGTTATTTTCATAATCATATAAGCGACAACTAAGATCATTAACACCATATCCAATAAAGGTACATTTCTTTGATTTTGCCTCAAGCTTTGTTCTATTTTCTTTATTAATGTGGACAAAGGCTTCACAACCAAAAGTCTTTAAAAATGAGTAGTTTACCTTTTTACCTGATCATGCCTCCTCTGGAATATGACCATCCAAGGAACTTGAAGGTCCTTTGTTTATTAGATAAACAACAATGTCTACACCTTCTGCCCTAAATTGTAAAGGCAATCCTGCATGCAATCTCATGCACCTTGCACGCTCCATGATTGTCCTGTTCATCCTTTCTAACACACCATTTTCTTATGGTGTTCCTGGAACTTTCTTCTCTCTACAAATTCCATTCTCTGAACAGTACCTATCAAACTCTTTGCTGCAATATTCACATCCATTATCTGATCTGAGACACTTCAACCTTTTCCTTGTCTCATTTTTAACCAAAGCTTTCCATTTCTTGAAAGTATCAAACACATCAGATTTATTTCGAATACAATAAATCCAGGTTTTTCTAGTTGCATCATCAATAAAAGTAACATAATAATGAGAGCCACCAAGAGATGATACCTGAGCAGGTCCCTAAACATTTGTATGCACAAGTTCTAATTTTTCGCTCTTCTTTTCTTTCTCAACTCTAAGGAATCTGACTCTGTTCTATTTTCCATAAACACAATTTTCACAGAATTTTAAATGAACATGCTTCTAACCTGGAAACAAATTTCTTGAGCAAAGAATCTTAATCCCCTTCTCACTCATGTGCCCGAGCCGATGATGCCACAATGTCGTATCTTCTCCTATAGAGGATAAAGCATTAATAGAATTAGAAATACCATAGCATAAATACAATGTACCAACCTTTCCTCCTTTCGCTATTACCAAGGATCCTTTAGTGACCTTCTAGGTTTTATCTTTGAAAGTAATTACACAACCTTCACCTCCCAACTGCCCTCTTGAAATCAGATTTTTCTTCAGATCTGGAACATCCCTCATCTCCTTCAATAGCCATTGATTTCCATTCTGTTGTTTTATGTAAATTGTACCCATTCCAACAATTTTACAAGGTTTATCATCACCCAATCGAACCTATCCAAAATCTCCTTGAACATTCACATGAAAATGTTTCTTAGCTGGTGTGGCATGGAATGAGGCCCCTAAATCTACCACCCAGGCATTAATAATATTTTCTAATGAAAGAATCAAAGCATCTTGCAACACATCACCTGTTACATTCGCTTCATGATTAGTTTCTTGTTGCACTTCTCCTTCTATTTCCTTCTGAGACTTGCAATCTTTCTTCAGGTGTCCTTTCTTCCCGCATTTTCAGCACACTATCCCCGATCTAGACTTGGATTTGCCTTTTCTTGACTTACTGCGATATCCTAGGCTCTTTCCTCTTTCCATTTTTCTTCCCCTAGTCTCTGCAGTCAAAGCATTACCTGATGTCTCATCAGAGATTTTCTGTCGCATTTCCTCACTAAGGATTGCACTGACAATATCATCAAACTTTAAAGTACTAGATCTAGAGATAGAGTTACTAATGGCCATAACTAAATCATTCCAACTTTTTGGCAATGAGCATAGAAATAATAGAGCCCTAACTTCATCATCGAAATTTACCCCTACAGAACTTAACTGACATGTAACTATATCAAAATCATTTAAATGGTCTGCAACAGATCCACCTTCTAACATCTTCATATTAAATAAACGCTTCATAAGGAATACGTTATTTGAGGCCGAGGGTTTTTCATGTAGTTTGGTCAATGCTGACCTTAAACCCTCTGTTGTCGTTTCCTTTGAAATATTGAACACTACTGATGCTACTAGGCATAGCCATATTCTTCCGAGTGCCTTTCTATCAAGAATATCCCATTCTATGTCTGTCATACTCGTGGGCTTCTTTGCCTTTCCGCTCAATGGTAGGTACAGATCTCTCTGATATAGATAATCTTCCATCTGCATCTTCCACAGCTGGTAGTTTTGGCTGTTGAAGTTTTTGACCCTAAACCTACCATCTTTCGCCATTGCTCCCACTCGAACCATGAACCCTTCTCTCCTACAAGTCTATCAGCCAAATAGACCTTCGGCTCTGACACCAGCGGTTAGAAAATTATATATTACAGAGAAATGGAACACATAAAATATTGCAGAAATATAAACACAAAAAACACATAAAACAAGAGAGACACATATATACGTGGTTCACCCAGTTTGGACTACATCCACGGAGAAACAACCAGTCCTTCTGTTATTATATTATCCAGCAAATTGAAGAGATACAACCTGCAGTAGATTTGTTGTAACACCCTCTTCGCTCTCAATCTCCTCTCTCTTCCTCACTCACAATATAGACATACGTAGACGCAATACAATTCCCTCATATATAATGACGGGCTACCTTCTAGGTCAAAAAACCCTAAATTAAAAATAACTTCTACCATCAAATCATCCACTTAATGAATGGCTCGGATTGACTAGAAATTACAAAACTTTTACAAGGCAATTTTACATCTATTTTAGCTTCTGTGGTGCTGCCCCCGAACCCCTACTACTAGACCGCTGGCCCCTGGACCCCCCTGCCGAGGGGGATCGACCCCCTCGAACCCTCGCAGGGGGGACAAGTCCCCCCCAACCCCTCACCCCCCTACATGGAGGGGTGTACAATCTTCCTGGGGTATACATTCAACTGACACCTTTGAATATAGAAGATAATCAGGCTCCACACCCAACATATGTAGGGAAGAGAAAAACTCAACCCATACATGAAACAAGGAACAATGCATCAATGAAAATCTTCAAATGCTAAATGCGAAACATGGAATCTAATATTTCATATGATAAGCAAATGCAATGCCAAAAAAAAACCTTAATGCAAAAATAGCTTAAGATCTAACAATGATTTTTCTTTTCACTTTAATGCAATTAATGTAATCAAATGCATAAAGTAAAAGACAATGCAAGGAAGCCAACAAACATGAAAATCTCTTTCACATTAATGATTGGAATGCAATAAGAAATGCTTCGAAAACTATGAAAAGATAAACACTTTCACTTTCGCTTTTTGAAACACAAAATCAAAGCAAACACTCCCTTCCGATTCAAATAAGACAATCAATTTGTATTATGTTGTTTGTCAAATGAAACTTATGTGACTTTCACAGTATCTACTCCATCTGACACTAATGAAAACAACCTAAGACACAAGAACCAAAAGCAATTTGCATAAAATTCCCCAATACATAAAAGACTCTTTAACATGGGTGATTGATCTCTGATGAGAAGATCAACGAGTGAATGAAGGATGACCTAGAAGAACTAGAACCATAAAAAAATAATCAAACTTCAAACACACTTAAACCAAGTTAAGAAGTTATTGCAATCAAATGATAAACAAGTCAACTAATATCAAACTGGTAAATCACTGGGAAAAGGAAAAAAAAACTGAAAACAAGAAGATAAACCCTAAATTTCTTTAAGTTCTACAATCATCACACCTATTAAGAGAAAAGCAGTGATCATTTCTATTGCAATTAACAAATCCACGATATCATCATGACTGTCAAGGCCAAAAAGGTGATGGGTGAGAAAAACAAAGAAAAATACAAAATCGTCAAGAATAGCTCAAATCAACAACCTTCGAGCATTTACCAGAAAGTGAGACTAACTACAGACAAAAAATGAAGTCTAGGAATGAATGGTTGATCAAAATCATCAAAAGACAAGGTGAAGAAATGGAAGGAAAGGATCATATTCTCCCTAGTGGAGTCTCCATTTTTTTGAAAAGGTTAATCCTCTCTGCAGACAGAGATGATCCCTCTATCCCAATGAGTGGTTCTAGCAACTGAAGTGGAAATCAACTAGACATCTTCCTAGGTTATAATTGAAAATAAGAACGAAGGTGATGACATACCTCGTTTTGATGCTATTTTGATTTCCCTTGTTGAGAGCCTCAAAATTCTTGTGTCACGGTCATGTTCCTTCTTCCCTCAGTGTTTATGTACCTACACAAGTGACCAAGAGACAAAAAATCATGCCAAAACCAATATAAAATCCAATAACAACCTACTTAATTGATCAAGGAATGTCAAACTAAATAATACATAAACATATATATTTTGGGAAGATAAACCAATAGTTGTATATTATTAGCAAATAAAGGGAAGCTTACAACCAAAGCCTTGATGATGAAAGGCTCTCGTTGAGTGATAATCCAAGCCCAAGCCAAGAACTCTCCAAGCACTCCTTATCCAAGTCAAATGAATAGCCTCTAAGCACAAGCTTAGCATAAGGGTGCAAATCGACAAAGACCAACCATTTGGGAATGGGAGAGGATCAATTTATAGGCTACAAAAAGGAGTTAGGACCTCTCCAAAGATAATATTAGGCCATCATATCAAGGAGGTAGCTTATAGGGATAAGACAAAGACGCCAAGTTGAGAGGATTCAACCTCATCTATTAGAAACAACCTCCAACTCATCACTCTAGAAGCTTCTAGATCACGAAACTTGTCATCCTATTTGGGAAAATTACATTTTTGGGATCATTGAGGGTATGCAAGGGAACATAGAGATGCCATCATTGGTGACACATAGTGCAACAGGTGACCATCCTTGCTTTAAGCCTTATAAGAGTGATGACTCTCATTTTAGGGTTTTAAGAGCAATTTCTTCAGAGAAATCTCAAGGAATTTTCCAATCAATCTTAGGAGGGATATGAGTTGTATACATGGAAGAGTATATTGTATATTGGTCATGTTTCAGGCACTTCAGGGTATGTCACAGGGAAGCGCAGGAAGCGTGACAAAATATTGTGTAACAGTAGGCTTCCTTGTTGCCATAATTTTTCTTTCCATTTTTCTTGCCAACTTGAATGCCTTCTCCAATGAATCAGGTTCCCAAAGACAAACCTCATGTTGGATGTTATCCTTTAAAGTCACTATGAACACATCAATCCTATGCTCCTCTAGAATATCTTTTACCCTTATATTCAATTTTTGGAAGTCCTCAATGTGTTCCACCATTGAACCCTTTTGTTTGAGATTTATCAAATGGCTAAAAAAGGTGTTTCTTTTTGTATCCTCATAATTTGCTATCATTTCATCCATGAAAATTGACTAGGTGACAAGTGGTTTATGAGAACAAAGCCTTTCATACCATAACAATTGATTTGGTTCTAAATATAAAGATGCAATACTAAGCTTTTGTAACCGTTGCACATAACGTAGATCAAAATATTTCTCCATCTGTAGTATCCATGTTATGTGATCCTTATCATCAAAATTACTCATGTCGATATTTGGAATATGGTGGGTCTTCAATCCAATTCTAGATTCTATGAAATCATGATTAACATTTATTTTTTTCTCATCATGAGTTTCCTCTACTACCTTTTCATCATTAGGAGGTTTTCCTTGTTGCAACTTTGTCCCACATTCCTTCAAAGCTTCCATGTCTTTCTTCAAATATTTCATGCCCTTCTTCGAATATTTTTCCCTACCATATATATTAGCTTCCATGGTACATATAAAACTATTTATCTTAGCTTCGATCACATTCTTCAAATCATCCATCCTATTTTGCTTACTACGTGTTTCTATTTTCTTGATTCGAGTCACTCTTTCACTTGCTTTAGAAAGCTCGATCTTGAATCTATTGTATCTCTGAATTTTTTTATCTCCAAGGTCTAAAATTGAGACTTGTAGTAGCCCTTTGTGTCCTCTTTCCAATGCCATTAGTCTCATTGAAATTCGATTCTCCAAGAAAGTGTTATGCCTAATCTCCCAAAATGACCTAATTATATATTATTTATGTGGAGTGAGCTTATACGAAGTGTCACGTATCACTTTTTGGCCTTCGAATCTTAAAAACATAAATAAAAAAGTAAATTTCATTCTCTTTTTATAACTTCTAATGACATTTCAATATGATTCTCAAGGAGAATGTTATGACGATTTTCCCAAGGTCACCTGTTTGGGATGTAATTCAGGATCTTGGAGAAACCCTAAATGTCTTCGTCCATAGCTCTAAAAATATAGTGAAACAATATATGAAGCTCAGGCCTGATATGCACCAAGATTTCTTCTCAAATGGATTTTAATTTTAGAGTCTGAAGCTTCGTAGAAAAGAAATTATAGCGAACATTCCATGATGACCTGTTTCAGATGGAATTATTGAGCTTGGAAAAACCCTCACTTCCTTAGATCATATCTCTGAAAATATAGGGAGACAAGATCTGAAATTTAGATCCGGGGTTCAAAAAGCTTTTGGCTCAAATGGGTTTTTTGTTTTAGCTTCTTAAACTTTGTAAAGAAAATTTTATAGAAAAAATTCCACGACGACCTATTTAGAGTAGCGAAACCCTAGAATCCAAAGCTCTGATACCAAATGTTATGCAACCAACTCACAAAATAGAAGAAAAGATAGATTAAAACCTTCAAAATTAGCCTCTTCAAGGGAAAAACCTCCTTTACATTACACAAATGAATAATTCTTGGATGATACAAATGACAAGACCTCCTTTCTATATATAAGAGTTTAAAGGGTCCCAATACAATGAGAGCCTGCATAAAAATAATATTGTAGGTGCACAACAATAACAATAGTGAGCTTCTATGGGGCATAATAATAACAACACATGGACCATATGGGAACAATAATACAATAAGGGGGTTGCACTAGTAATAATAAGTGGTTACACTAGTGCCATAGGGACCTAACATGCCTTTATCCTCCAACATGCCAACATAAACCAAGTTCTTCTTCAAACCCAACTTACATAACATCTCCAAGAGTGAGGGGAGAAACAAACTCCTTCTGAAATGTAACTGTACTAATATTGGTTGTGATATACCTCCCATCATCACCCATCTCGATATGTATCTAGAGATCCTTCTCCTCCAAGTTACTGAAGAGCTCTTTGTTACAGGTCATATGGAATGAATCTCAATTATCAAGGTACCACGCACTACCCATCATTGATGACACCATACAAATGATGAGGGTAAAATCCAGTTCGAACTATGAAGAAAGAGCTTCACCTACCGCTCCTCTTGAGGGCTTCTTAGTGTCCTTCTTGTGCGGACACTTTGTGGCAAAGTGTCCCAGCTCATGACAGTGAAAACACTTGATTTTCGACATGTCCCTATTCTTTCTTCCTTGAAAAGAATCTAATATGGAATGGGATTAATTCCCTTGCCCTTTTGTTTCCTTACCCACTAAGGCACAATTCCGGTCATCATCATGCTTTGATGAGGATCTGTCTCTTGTGTTCTGCTGAATCTCCTCCTATACCAAGCCAGAACACAATCGCTCCCAAGCTAGTAGCTTCTCCTTCCCGTTAACTAAGTCCTAGTAATTGTGCTAGCTCTTGGGAAGCCCTAGAAGTATTATGCTCACTAAATCGTCTTCAGCCACAGTAATCCTGACACTTCCAAGCTCATCCTGACATTGAGTGAAATTGGTCAAGTACTTTAGAATATAGTTTCTCTTCTCCATCTTGATCTTTCTGAGTTTTTCCTTGAGTGCCAGCTTCGTGTGGTCACTGCTATTATGAAACAGGTTCATCAATTCCTTCCACATTGCAAATGGAGTATCCTTCCCATGGATATTTGAGACAATATTATCTCAAAATCCTTCTAAGATAATCCTTCTCTCTTTTTCCACACACTTTCTCCATTCAGCTAGATATTTAGCATAAGGTGTTGGAGGCTTCGAATTGCTTTAGTGCATTGTCTTCCAATACTACCTCCATCTCGTCCTTCGAAGCTATGTAATTCAAGTTTCCCTATTCAAGTATCAAATTGTAGAATGACATACTACTGACTCTGAAGTATGAACCTACAAATTAAATTTCACCTACACGACAAACTCGAATTCTCCTCTTCTATAATGTTTTTAGCTTTGATACCATGTAGAATTTTACTTGTAGATTCAACAACTTATGTGATATGCTAAAACATAAGACAGGAATCTACACTACTCATTACCGAAAACCTAAATTAAACCAAAATTGATTGATGAAAACACTAAGCAGAAAAGGAGTAATTTCAATAGCACATAGCACAATATATTTTTAGTGAAAGCAAGTGCACAAAACCCCGACTATCTATATTTCAATAACTAGAATATATGAGAATAAAATACAATTCTTATTCGACACGAAAAATTGATTCAAAAGTACAATCTATCTCTCTACTTCACAAACCGTCTCAAGCCTACACTTAGCCAAATATGTTGCTTGTCAAGCCCCTACCTACTTGCCCAATTATTGAGAGAATTATCCCATATTCAATTGGGAAAATCCCTCACCACAACTGTGCAACGCATCATAGGCCATCTACAGATTGCATACACCATGTACAAAACTTGGAAAATTATACAACTGATAGTACATTGTCATTGAACTCTAATCTCAACTCGGTCTTCCTCTAAACTTACATGCATGATTTATTTATGAGTGAATCTTTAGTTAACTAGTGGAGTAGTGAAGCCACACTAAAGTTGCTCCCCACTAGTAGACCTCCTACTAGTTCTTCCAACTGATTGAACTAGTTTAACTGGTTTTAACTCAGTTAAACTAAGTTAATTAATTACAACTCAAAATAACTCAACTGGGACCTCTAAAATTTAGTAATCACTATACATGACTCTAGACAGACTTCCAACTCAAATTTACTAAGCCAACTAAGTCAAATTAACTTAGTTAACTATTACAAGTTACTATGAGAATATAATTTCAATTTAATTCCTATGTTAATTTAAGGAAAAATTATGTTAGGATTTCTTGTTGCTATTTTTGACAGTAAAGGTCTAGAAGAATTTATATAATCACTAGGGATCCCCTTGTTGATTTTCATTTTGAACTATACCCCCTTTCCATCGATGTCAAACGGGGAGGTAAGAAAAGGTGAGAAGAGATGATTCTTAAAAAAAAGGAGGATCGTTGTGTTTCCATCAATGCCAAAGGGGGAGATTGTTGGCATTTTTTCCAGTGATGACAAAGGAGCAACAAAAGGTGATGGAAAAGTATCAATTGATGTATGCACAGTTGACGAAAAACTTGATGACAACTTGATATGCTTGCTATGAGTGCCTTGATTTATTTTGTTGAGGTGTAGTCACCATTTGTTGTGATGTTATGGTTGTATGTATTGCTGATAAGTAAGATATGGTGCAAAGGATCACTTATTGAACAAGTGAAAGATCTAAGTATGTTATAAGCTACTTGTTGTGATGTTACTTGAACTGCTTGCATATATTGCATATGGTATGATGTTGAGATGTTATTATCATTATGTGTGCTCGATACTAATATGTGATGTGATGGTAAGGTACGTTATAGAGATTAATTATTTATGTTGTAGAACAAGAAGAGATATGTTGCAATGTGAATGCATATTAAATGTAAAGCTGATTAAAGGTCCATTAAAAGTTGATGCTTAAAATGTTTTCATGCAAGAGGTTGAAAGTTAATGGTTTGGTTGTTGTAATCATTAAGGTTGGCTTATGTTAATGAATTCTATTTTAATATTTCAAAAATGATCTTATGTGGTTTAATACTCAAAAGTTGAAAGTTTTTGGAAACAAAGATGCATCCCTGGAATGCAAAGAGATAAGTTGTTCACTCCATATTCTTATGTGGAATACTAAAAACCAACAAAGGTTTTTTAATAAAATATGTAATTATGGAAGTCTAAATAGTTAGAGATTATGTGGGAGAGTTGAGTTGTTGTGAGAGATTTTTCATGAGGTACCTGGCACAAAGAGATAGAGGTAGAAGGTAAAATGTGAAGCGAATTTGAGGAGGACAAGAGGTAGAGGCAGAGATGAAGGCATTCACAATTATTGTCCAAGTTAACCAACACATTATAATTTTTATGTGTTAGAGGATTATAGTCTCCTTTCAAGTTGTAGCTTGAAAAATAATAGTTTGAAACATCTTGATGTAGGAGTCTCCTATGGGATATAGCCTGTAAAAAAATGTAAGTGGGATTAGGAGCTTCCCAACAAGTTTTAGCTTGCAAAATAGAAGAAAGGTTGCAACCTCCAAAAGTTCATGTAATAGAGGAAGTAGGAGCTTTCCTTTGCATCACAACAATAAAAAAATTCTTTGTTTTCTCCCTTGATGGGCTTCCAATTATATTTTGGTGTCCATATGTGTCTCTTTTATGTGTTGATTTTATGTTGTGATTTACATGTTATATGTTGTTTATATATTAAATGTATTGTTTATAAGGTGTTATGTTGTGATTTACAGATATTAAAAAGAAAAGAGACTTGTCCACGAATTCACTAAAGTGATTCAGCAACCCCTCCCCCACCCCCAAGTTTAGTCAAGTTTCTACTTATGCAAATCCTGCTCTTGCTAATAAACGATTTAAGGCCAAGACACTAAAGAAGGTTTCAAACTAAGAAGTTCTAGATAGATGATACATAACAAACACCAAAATAGGTTGAAAATAGAGAGATAAGTAAGTCCATGCCTTGAGAAATAGATATAAGAATGAAAGCTAAGCCTTTTTCAGGACAACCTTCTTTTACAATAAAAAAAAATGTATAATATGAAATTATTTTAAAACTAAATCTCCTTAATATATGCATGTGTGTAGGATACAAAAGTTACAAATAAAATTAAAAGGCTTAGTCGACAACACTAATATAACAATATAGATATAATTTAATATCTAAAAATTTATATGAGGCTTTATATCTAAAAATTTATAAGAGGCTTTATGTTTAATATTATCTAGGAATTAACATTATCTTTCTATTCAAACAAATGTTGTTCAAAACACTTATTAGTTACGGTTGTTTATGCATAAAGTATTCATCTTCTCATCTCGCCTTTTCTATTAGTAAATTCTTCCACTTAATAAAATACCTAACAAATTTTTAAACCCTAAACAAAACCCAAAATAACCATAAACCCTTACATAAAGTTATATTTATTTATTTCTTTACATAAATTAAATTTATTTCCTAGACACATGGTTTCATATCTAATTGCATTGATATTACCTTAATTACACTCTCTATGTTTACTCTATGTATGGTCCTTTAATAAATATTTTTTGTATTAAATATATGTAAAATGTATAAACATCCTATTAAAATAATATTGATTTATCAGTTATAGTGTATGAGGTTTAATATTACCATCTTTCACTTGTTCTTTTCATCGGTAATAATATTTCTTTTCTATAACCTAATAATTTTTTATAAAATAATATATTAATATTATTTAATTTTATAGAATAGTATAATAATATGTTTTTTTTAATGTTTACAGATCATTAAAGGTGAGTAATGTTCACCAAGAATACTATTAATTATATTAATTATAATGTGCTGTTAGCGGAAGGGGGTAAACTATCAATGGTTATTAATTAATTTAATGAACAATTTTCACTTGTGATTAAATATACATGCATTAATTTGATTTCAGTATTTTTAATTTTTCTTGCAATGCCAACTACCATAACTTGGGTTTATGAATGTCTGTTGTAGCTATATGAAAGATAAAAATAAATGATTCTAGCCATTTATAATTCTATTTAAAAAATTGTAGTTGTGTATGTCTAACAGGACTTTGGTGTAATTATGTTGTGGTTAGTTGATGTTGGAGCATTCACTTGTTTCATGTATTTATGCCTTGTGTTCCTTGAAGTTGATAATATGACAAAGCGATATATTTTTATTATGACGGTTTATTGTTGGTGTGCCACTGTTTTATGATTACTGCCATCAACGCATATGATCTTACAATAATGGCGGTATTATCTATGTTTGAATGAGTTTAGTTATATAGATTATTAGAAATAATGATATAGTTTAATTTATAGATTTACGGGAATTGAATCATACAATTTTAAGTAAGAATGTGATTTTTTTGTTACTTAAAATATATTTTTGGATGTATAAATAGATTTAGCAATTTAAAAAAAAATTATGCATTTGAATTTTACAAATTAAACAACTTAAAAATTTATTTATTAATTAATTATTTTCATTTTTATTTTTTCCATAATTCCATCCTAATAACTTAATAACCACACCATTGTTTGAGGTATATTGATTTTACATCATCAAATCATATTACTTATTCAGAGACATATTATTACATAACATAAACTCCTCAATAAGATGCTATATCATTCATATTGTGTTTGAGTATCAGTCTTCTCTTTGAAGAATAATAAGTGGCCAAGTGGTATTGATAAGTCATGATACTTATTTAGAGACAAGTCATGATACTTATTTAGAGACATATTATTACATAACATAAACTCAATAGGATGCTATATTATTCATATTGTGTTTGAGTATCATTCTTCTCTTTGAAGAATAACAAGTCGTCAAATGATATTGATAAGTCATGATACTCATCCATGGTATTGTAGCGATGTCTATTTACAAGTTAATTATATTGATGGTAAAATGGAGATATATATCCATGGTTAAAGGTATTGTTATATTGTAACTATTAAGTTTTAATTTAAAACACGTTATATAATTAAATTAAAATAAAATATTTATAAAATATTTTGATTTTGAAATGAGTTATGCTTTTCGGGCATGTAGTATTAAACCCGTAATAGAAGAAATTAACAAATTGATTGAACTTGACCATGAGCACGATAAAAGAGCCTTACACCTTATAATTGTTGGTATAGAAGAATAAAATGATGAGGACACATTCGAAATAGTAAAAGAACAATTAAAAACAAAATCTCAAATTCAAACAAATTATATCACGGAAGCAAGTCAGGTAGGAAAGTTACTTGAGAATAAACATAGACAAGTCTGCATTAAGGTAAGTTGCAATGACCACAAATTAGTATACTCAAGAAATCCCCGAGCCTAAAGGGAACCAGGAACTTTATAAATGAAGATCTGATTCCAAAAGACCAAATTAAACTCAAGAAATAAGTCCAAAAGATCAAGGTGGTAAGGAAAGAAGGGAAATGGGCTATCATTAGGAATAGGAAAGCCATTATTCGAGATAAAGTCCAAAATACGAGTGATAAATAGGGATTAGGATCAATTAGGATCCTCTTCTAGAATTGTCGTGGTTTTCCATGGTGTAAAGGTCCTATGTTAAGTTGGATCTCAAGTGATATTAACCTTATCTTTCTAGTTGAAACTTGGGAGCATGACGAATTTTGGGTTCCTCACCTTGACGAATTCATTCTTTGGTATGCTTGGAACAAGAAATCCTCTCGAAGGGGTCTCAGTGACATAACTTGTTGTATTAAGAACATTGTTTCTTCTCACACCACCCTTCATACTATCAACTCCTTCAATTAATACATTTGGATCGAGATCTCTGATTCTTCCTCTTATAATATGTTATTTCTCTCCTATAAACTCTACCTCATATAACAAAAACAACTTAGATAATAATTGTCCTTTCACTACGTTAGAAAAATACATTCACAATGTGCGGAATGAAGGTAATCTCCCTTTGCTTGGGGACATCAATGCTATAACTGCTACCAACCAAGCTATTATGTTAAGTAACCACTCTAACCCTGACCCCTTGTGGCTTGAAGAAGATGATGACTTAGCTAATAGATTCAAGAGAACCTTTGAAGACAAAACCAAGAACTTATTTGGCACTGAGATCTTCAAGCTTTGTTGTTCCCAAGACCCGATTATCTGTAATGATATTAGCAAGTGGCCTTCTTTGGGTCAAATAACCTATTTGCATGGGTTGGGAAGTAGCATTATGGATTATGTTGATCTGGAACTAAATGAGAACGCAACAAATTACATAGATAACTATAAAAACAAATATGTAGCAAAAATAATAATTCATTTCATTAATGTAAAATACTAAAATATGCTTACAAACAACAATGGAAATAAACCAGCTAGGGCGATGGTAGCTTATCTCTAAGAAGAGATGTGGAGGCTACATGCCTCTCAACTGTGTTACAGTGAGGCTCTAAGGCCTATTTATTGTTGAGAAACAATGGAAAACCCTAAATATCCAAAAACATAAACCTAGAAGATGAAATGCCAAGTTGTGGGCCCCGTTTGGATAAATTGGTACATCAACTTCCTAGGGTCGTACCTTTGGCATACGATCTTCATTTGATGCGCACAGTATCTCGTTAGAAATATCTATCCGAGAACTACAACTTTGGGAAGAACATCATCGGTCCATGGACCCATGTTGCTCCTAGATTTCCCAAAAAATGTTGTTTAGGGCCTCAAAACAACTCGAGAAGTTCAGGACCCAAAAAACTACTAAAAATAGTAAACTATGCTACAATTGAGGAAACTCAAAAGCTGAAAGAAGCAATGGTGGGGGTCCAAGTGGACTTGGCAATTGGCCACAAATATCCACCTGAATCATTCCTCCCCCTCATATGAAGCAATGGTCCCCATTGCATTGAGTTCCTCCATGAGATGAGGAAACCTCTGCTGAACTTGGTCCCTGGTGAGCCACTTTCCCTAGTGAAGGAGTTCACTTGCTTTGAAAACTTGATATAATTGGATATTATGTTGGCGAGTGTGCTTGATCTGTGTGTCCATGATCCGATCAGTTGCAGCTTATTCCATGTAATATGGATTTAACTATGTGGGTGTGATCTGTTCTCCAATGTCGGATGTATCTAGTAATGGTGGAAAGTATGGCCGAAGGCGGTCCACATTGAACACTAGGTGCAGGCCAAGGAATGGGGCAATGCTAAGCTCAAATGCATTGTCTCCCACAGTCTTGGTACTGGTGTAAGGACCATATCAAAGTGGTTGGAGTTTCTGATAGGCTCCAGTAAGGCGTTCCTTGTGCATAACGCAACCAGACTTTGTCGCCCACCTGAAAATTGTGTGGCACTCGATGTTGATCATGTCACTGCTTGTACTTGGCATTTGATTTCTCTAGAATGTCATGGAACCATTGGCGAATATGTTGGATGTGCTTAATGACGTTGTTTGCCTTATCTGTTTTAGACTGGACATGAGCCAAATCTGCGTGAGTAGTTACAAATGGCATGACCACATCAATGGGACATAGTGGCTGTAATCCCAAGCCCACTTGAAAAGGGTTGTGGCCAGTGGAGCTGTGGAGAGCCCAGTTGTAGTTGTGCTGAACGTAGGGGAGGATCTTGTCCCATGTGCGTGGATGCTTTGAGTTGTACATGCGCAAAATGTCTATGATCATCCTATTAAAAACCTCTGTCTGGCCATCAGTTTGAGGATGCAAGGTTGTGGACTTAGTGATTTTAGTGTCGAACATCGAATAGATTCTGGACCAAAATGTATTAAGGAACCTGTTGTCTTGATCTGATAAGATAGACTATGGTATCCCAAAGTGTACCCAAACTCGTTCAAAGAAGATTTTAGTAGTGGCTTCTGCTGTGATATTCTTCCTGCAGGCAGCCATAATGGTCATCTTAGAGAACCTGTCGTCGACCACAAAAACACAGTTGTTTCCATGGTTAGTGGAATGGAGGCCTGACATGTAATCCATGGATATGGATTCCCAAGGTCGATTAGGGGTAGGCAACGGGGTATAAAGGCCCTGCTTCTTGATGGTCGGTTTGGCAATGGCGCAGGCAGTGCATGATCTGATGTACTTCCTGACATCTTGTCGAAGATTCAGCCAATAGAAATACTTCTGCAGTACTGCCACCGTTTTCTCGACCCCAAAATGTCCAACAGCGCAACTGCAGTGTGCTTTCCAAATCATCTTAGCATGCTCGCTTAAAGGAACACAAAGGTGACCCAGGTGGCATAATAGGGCATCCTGGAGGTGAAAATCTAGAACATGCTGACCCTCCAAGAGTGTCTGGTATGTGTGGCCGAATTCTAGGTCGCTTTTGTAGAGAAGTGGCCAATTAGAATTCTCATGCCCACGAGAGTTGAGCACAGTGGTTAATGCCATGATCAGTGGTTGAATGAGGCAATATGAAACATTATTGGTGCTACCCTTCTTATAGTTGATATTTAAATGGAACTGTTGCAGATATGTGGACCACTTCTAATGGCAATCATTCTGTAATTTTCCTTGGGTCTGTATAAAATGCAGGGGTCAGTGGTCTGTGTGGATGACCGTTTCCTTCCCCAAAATGTAATGCTTCCATTGTCGATAGGCCTACATAATGGAATACATCTCTTTGTCATAAGTGGGATACTTCAAACTGTGTCTAAAAGTGTCTCACTGTGATATGCCACCGGATGCCCGTGTTGGATAAGGGCTGCCCCAATAGCATAGTCATAGGCATCTATCTCGACCTCAAATGGTTGTTGCAAGTCTGGTTATGTGAGCACTGGTGCCATGCAAAGGTGATCTTTCGACTCTGTGAATGCCTTCTATTGAGATTTAGGCTAAAAGAATTTTTCTTTCGCTCCTCCCTTGGTGACTTAACTCAAGGGCCAAGTGAGATGAGAAAATCCCAACACGAACCTGTAGTAGAAGTTGGCAAGACCTAGAAAGTTACGGAGCTCTGTCAGAGTGGTTGGAACTGGGCAATCTCGAATGACTTGGATCTTAGATGGATCTACATGCACCCCTTGTTCATCAATAATGTATCCCAAATACTGAACCTAGTTCATGCCAAAAGTTCATTTCTCCAAATTGGCACATAACTTGTGTTGCCACAGTGTTTAGAGAACCTATCGGATGTGCTGGAGGTGCTCTTCCCAGCTCTGGCTAAAGATCAGGATGTCATCCAAGTATACCACTACAAATGAGTTGGTGAATGGACGCAAGATGTCATCCATTAGCGTCATGAAGGTTGCAGGAGCATTTGCCAATCAAAAAGGCATAACCAACCATTCGAAAAGGCCCTCCTTGTCTTTGAAGGTATTCTTCCACTCATCGAAGGGTTTGATTGGTACCTGGTGATATCCTTCAAATCAATCTTACTGAAATAATTCCCCCCCTTGAATTCATCCAAGAGGTCATAAATCCATGGGATCAGGTACCTATTACAGATAGTGATCTTGTTCAGTGCTCGATAGTCAATACAGAGTCTCCAAGTCCCATCCTTCTTCTGTGTCAACACGATCAGGCTGCAACATGGTAATGAACTTGGATAGATGTGACCATTTTTCAATAGCTCCTGAATCTGCCACTTGATTTCATCATTCTCCAGAATGAAGCACTGATAGATTGGTCAATTGGGCAGCGGCACACCTGCAGTCTGATCAATGGAGTGCTTGAACTAACATTGCAAAGGAACCCCTACGGGGGAGGTGAAGATGTCCTCGTACTCCCCCACGACCTTGTCCATTTGTAGTTTTTGTGTAGAGGAGTTTGTGGCCACCGCCTTCTTCTTTCCTTGAGGGCGTATCATCAGGAAAACAAATTTCCTAGTTTTGGAAACAAGCTTACTACATTTTTTTGCAGTAATAAAAGAGATGGCTATAGGCGGTGCTACCTCCTATATCCTGTACAACTTATTTACCAAAGAAACAATAACACCACAGGGCCTTGATTCATACATAGCATGTCGCTTCCACAAGTATGGTTGTCCTAATAATACATCACAAACTTCAAGGGGAGAAATGTCACACAATACCTCATTCGTGAAGGGCTTGATGTTGTATGGAAGGTGACACTGCTAGCTCACGCGAAGATCTCGTACTTGATGAAGCCACCCAATGGTGTACAATTGTGGATGTGTTGTGGTCGGTAAACCCAAACGCTTCACAACCTTTGCTGAAATGAGGTTCTTTTGGCTTCCACTGTCGACAATGAACTGTAGTTAGGAGCCCTTTACCCACATCTGGGAGTGGAAGAGACACTCCTCCTCCTTTGGATCTTCGGGTTCCTCCTTGTGGATCTTCGTGGTGGCAAAGGTGCATTGGGATCCACATCGATAATCTGCTTCCCTTTGTCATTCCCCTTGTCAGGTTTTGACTCATAGTCAGAACTTGCTTCCGATTCTGAAACCTTTAGCTTAGCCACCAATGACTGCTTGTCTTGACAGTCACCTGTGTTGTGAATGGAGCTCTTATGGAACTCACACCACTTCCCTATCTCCTTTTTGGGCTTCATGACAATGTTCTTTGCTTGTAAATTTGGTGGGTTGTCTTGGGCTACCCCGCCTTGGCTTTGTCCTTTGTTCTACAGTTTGGGGGCACCTTTTCCTTGCTTTGGATTCATAGATCCAACGTTTCACTTCTTGTATTTAAACGTTTTCTCGACCTTTACAAAATATCGGTATGATGTGCCGAGCAAGGGGATGTTCAGGAATTCTATTTCTTCCTGGATGTACTTGTGCAGGAAACCATGGTATTTGAGTACCAAATGTTTCTCTAAATCCTTGATACCCAACTTTTTGTGAAGGGCATGGAAAATATTGGTAAACTCCAGCACGTCTTGGTCCCTTCCCTGCCGCAGCGTGGTCCACTTTATGTATTGATCCTCATAGCTTATGACAGGGTAGTACTGCTCCTTGATGGCATCTTGAAATGAATACCAAGTGGGTGTGACTAAAAATATTGAGCCTGTACTTTCATCCTTCTACTCACAATAGGTTTCCCACCAATCCTTGACGTGGGGGTCTTCTTTAAGAAGAGCGAAAACAATCTTCTCCCGAATGGAAAAATCATGAACAGAAAAATAACCCTCTAGCAGATTTAACCATTTATCAATGACATCTGTGTCTATCTGGACCTCGAATATGGGGATTTCAAAATTAACTTGTACCTTAAATGGCGCAGCATTTCCAGAGTAGCTATTGGAAGCCAATGTGTCACCCCTACGTATCCGCTGAAGGATTTGGGCAAAGTTGTCCATCATCGCGTTCCCTTGTCGCTTGAGGGCTTCTTCGAGCAAGATTTTGATAGGATCTCCTGCCCCTCATCTTTCTTTTCATCCGCCATGGTAGGCCATCGATATTTGCGAGGCTAGTCTTGCAAAGGTTCGACTAGTTCAAGCCCTAACTCCTTATATCCCGACCTCATTGGGGACATGCAAAGAAGAATAAAGAAAAAGCAAACCGCCCTGATACCACTAATCCAAATTTAAATGGGAACGCAACAAATTACAGAGATAACCTTAAACATAGAGATGCAATGGAAATAATACTTCATTTCATTAATGTAAAATACGAAAATATGCTTACAAACAACGATGGAAATAAACCAGCTAGGGCAATGGTAGCTTATCTCTAAGAAGAGATGTGGTGGCTACATGCCTCTCAATTTTGTTACAATGAGGCTCGAAGGCCTATTTATTGTTGAGAAACAATGGAAAACCCTAAACATCCAAAAACCTAACCCTAGAAGATGCAAATCCAAATTGTGGGCCCCTTTGGGTAAATTGGTACATCAACTTCCCGGGGTCGTCACTTTGGCATACGATCTTTGTTTGATGGGCACAGTATGTCATTAGAAAGATCTATTTGAGAACTACAACTTTGGGAAGAGCAACATCAGTCCATGGACCCATGTTGCTCCCAGGCTTCCCAAAAAACGTCATTTAGGGCCTCAAAATGGCTCCGAAAGTTCATGACCCAAAAAGCTACTAAATTAGTACACTGTGCTACAATTAAGGAAACTAAAGAGCTGAAAGAAAAAATGGTGGGGGTCTAGGTGGACTTAGCAGATGGCCACCAATATCCACCTAGATCATATGCGATTTCAAATACCCATGTCCTTATCCGTATTACCAACTTTGATCTTCTTAAATATTTCAAGCCTGACTCTAACCATGGACCTTTGTCTTTAATCCTCATTACTGACATATATACTTGCCACATCTAGGATACTAGTGAAAGCCAAAGACACACTCATTTCAATCAGAGTAATATAGGCCTTTTCCTAAATGATTTAAAAGAGGATTTAAGCTCCCTTACTTATAATAACAATATTGATAAAATTTATCACAATTTGACTACTACCCTTTCCTCTACCATTAACAATTTCTATACTGAGGTTTCATATAAGAATATTATTAGAACTTCCAACCCTTGGTATGACAAAGACAGTAAAAGAACTAGGAAATCTATTTGAGATGCTCCTAACGAAATTGTAAAGCTCCAAAATATTAGTATATAATAATCCCTCATTAAAGAAAAGAAGAAGTCATATATTAATAAGAGACAGGGGCATCTTCTCTACCTTTCTAAATTTGCACCCATGAAGGTTTGGCAGAATGTGCTTGTTCGTAAATCTAAAGATATTCATTCGATCCCCTTAGACAAGTCGGACATCTATCTTAAACAATTTTTATGACTCCCCAGACACCATGGACAACACTGTTAGCACTCCTATTAAAGAATATATCTAGTCTCTTGACAATGTTCAGTCTAGGATCAATATGCTTGCTAGTGGGAAAGATAAATATATTGAAGGATACCAAGTTGAGATCTTAAAGCTGGGAATATCTATCCTCATTCCTCATCTCAACAAGCTTATCAATTTCATTGTAAAGCATGGCTTCCCTAAGCCTTGAACGGAAAGCCTTATTGTGCCTATCTTTAAAAATGGGGACAAATTTGTTCCCCCTAACTACAAGACCATTATGATTAGCCACATCTCAGCCTAGATTTATGGTCTCATTTTGGATAAGAAAATTACCATTGATGTGAAATCCACGGTAAAAGAGCTAAATGGAAAGTTTCTTTTAGGAGATACTACTCAACTATCGACCATCTTGTCACTTTCAAGATAATTTCCGTGGATTGTTCCAATAGTAAAGTTAATCTCTTTTGCTACTTTGTGGAATTTAGAAAAGCCTTTAACACTCTTCCTTGGGATATGATTTGGAAAATACTTGATGAGATAATGATTCCTCCTGAGTTGAAGATTGTTGTGATTCACCTCTACGATATGGTTGTTTCCAAACTTAATACCAACAAAGAATGGTATAAATATATTAAATGCAATATCGGGGTTAAGCAAGTGTGTCCCCTTTCCCCCACCCTTTTCGGTATTTACATCGATAAGCTAGAGGAGTGTTTGGAAATTGTGGGGTGCAAGGGGACCGAGCTTACTGGTATTATTATTACTCTTCTCCTCTACATCGATGATATCATTCCTCTTGCTAGAAGCCATGAAGACCTGGACAGGCAGGTTAAGACTCTTCATGGCTATTTCTGCAAGATGGGTATGATGGTTAATACCGACAAGACTAAAATCATGATAATTAAATCTAAAAAGATCAACCATGAAATTTTTTTTCTATGATAACAATTGCTTGGATCAGGTCTCTTCTTATAAATATTTTGGTATTGACATTCCTTATCAACTCAGCTGGAATTTCAACATTGAGAAAATGATTATTAGAGTGTGGAAAGATTATTATGAGCTTGAAAACAATTGTAACGTTGTTGATCTTTACATTTGGAGTAAAAAAATGTTCCTCTTTGAGACCCTCATCACCCATGTTGTCTTATACAATTTTGAAGCATGAGGTTGCAGTATATCCAGAGAGTCATGGAGAAAGATTGAGATGATTCAAAAGCAATTCATAACCTACAATCTCCAGATCAAGGGAAATACCTCCTATCCTATCCTCTTGATCGAAGTTGGCCTCCCCCTATTGAAAAAAGGGTTATGTTTAAGTATCTAATGTATAAGAAGAATATTTACAACATGTAATCTAAGAGGCTTCCTAAAATTGCTTCTAACTTTAATCAAAACCCCCAAATTCACCTCAAGTGTGTGTGGCACAAGGATGGCCAGTCTTGGTTCAATATTTGGGAGATAAATGAGGAGATCATCCTAGGAGACAATGATACTGCCAAAGATATTATCAACTCCAAATTTAAGGATATATGAGATGATAAGGAGCTATAGGCTAAAAGGAAGCTAAGATATTATAAGGAGGCGATCAACCTGTTTGATCTATTTTATCATGTTAAAAACTAGTTGAACCACAAAAATTAATTGTCAACCAGGGTAGGTATTTTATTTCAAAGGAGTCAACATTTTTTATGTCGATACATGTTCAACCAGGTAACAATAAGATGTCATTGAACTATGCAGAATTCTGAAAGAACTCTTGCAAAAATGAAATTCACACTTGCAGAAATCGAAAAGACACACTACATAATTGAAATTCATTTACAATGGAAGAAATTTCAGCTTCAAAATTTCTAGAAAAGAAATAGGCATGCCATATATTTATTGACTGACTCACAACAATAATATAAATAAAATACAATAAATTTGATCACGAAAATGTGTTTGTTCCACAATATATGCAACAAAAGTATAAAATTCACATACACATCTAAGCAAATATATACACTACTAACACTGTGATCCCTGCTAAAGAGGAGGGCCCTTACTCCGTAGCAGGGTGGAGGAATGGAATGAAGCTACTTAAGAATTCAACACAATAATAGTAAAATCGTCACTAAGTACTTGTTGTATAAAATGTCTGAAAATAACAAGATCAAATATCGATGTTGTTTCAAAAAATTTCGTCCCCTTCTCAGAGGTATTGGTCTCCTTATAAAGTCTTACAAAGCCCTGAAATCAGGGAACAAATTAGTCATGATAATCTCACAATTCTCATGCTAATCCTTTTCACATAAATGAAATAAAATATAAATTGTTACAACCAGTTTCCAATTAAGGATCCATTATAGTTACACCACTTTTCATAGCTATAACTTCTCAAATATTTTCAACATTGCGTATAAAGTTATAGCTCATGGTCTTCACAAATATATCTAGAATAAATGACTCGGTCTTTGATAGTTTGCAGTAGCATCACGGTGTAGCAGCAATCTTTGAGGTGTAACAACATGTAATAGCATCAAGTACCTAACAAAAATCCTTGATAATTACAACATCACCTAAAAGTAAGACATCTGGAAGACATCTTCTACAATTTCCCTGGTTAGTCATTTCAAAAGACATTGTTTCTTTTGATACTCAACAAAATTAGCATAATAATATGTCATATAAAAAGATTTCCTTTTGACCAGGGAGAGTGTCATTATGTCAAGTGATTAATGGATTTGGTTGAGAGAAATGGCCAAAGGTAGGGAAAAAGGTGCTTGAAATACTGCTAAATATCACACCCAACATCTCCCCCCAACTGAAGCCACTGCATGCACTCATGCAGATTAATCTGAATGTGCATAATCGTCCTTTACTTCTGCACTGGCATACTTCTGAGGCAACTTTGTGATATCATAAATGTCAGCAGTGCCTTCATTCTATCACCTGTACCCTTTAGTAGGTATAAGCTAAGTGGTTCAAGATCCTTCATCATACTTGTTTAGCTGATAATAAGGATGGTAGTTATCAATCGAAAGCCAAATCAAACGAAATTTCAACCTAAGCCCTATCCAAAAATCCCCCATTTATTTAACAATCCATGCATACTTGGGAACTCTAGAGACAACTACCACAAAGTTGTGAAAGCCAAAGGCATCCCTCATCTGTAAGGTTTCACTACTAGCCTCCAATCATTTCAAGTTCCCGGCTAATGCTCTGCTCTTCTATTGTGCAAAAATATCAAGACAAAATCCAATCATCCTTCTCCTGTATTGGGCTGATTACTCTATCATATTAGGACCACCAAGGATTCTGAATTCTCACCTCAAGATCAAAGATATACTAGGCTCATACCTTATTTTTAGCATTGTTGTTTCTTCCTTACTGTCGAATGACGCCTTGACAAGAGGCCAATCAATTTGGTTCGTCATAAAGGATATGAAGGACCGTAATTGTAAGTCTCCAACATAAGATAATAAGTGAACAAACATTTGTAAACTAGCATGTTCATCAAATATATTGTGCAAAAAGAGTTCACACAACAAACTCTGTTCATCAAAATCACAAGAATGGAACACATATAAAAGAGTTCTAGTAGAAACAACCTTATATGGTCTATTATCACAAATGGCCTTCAATTGGAAAAGATAAAACTTTTCCCACAGAAAAACTGGGTGCGATGGAGATGATGTTTTACAGCCTAAGACATTCAGGGCTAAATCATACATTTCTCTTTTATCTTCAGTCAGGTCCTTAATTTCTTCTTGCAGTCACTGACTTTGTTCTTCCCTTTCCTTCTTAGAATCCTTTGCCTCCCATCATATGAGTTCATCTGTTATAAATTCCTTAGCCCATTTATCCTTAAGAGTGCGGATAATCTTCTGATGTTCTTCTAAAGAAATTACTCCCTTCTTCAGGGAGAGTGCTAAATTTTTCCAATTATGTAATTCATAAAGCAATAAAAGTTTTTGTTAGTGCCAATCTACCTTAGGGTCTAGTGCAATGGGGATGTAACAACATCTCAAAATTTGAGTTGATCTACCTCGACTGTTGGTTCTTATGTAACAATATTTTCGTCGATAGGTTCTTATGGGTTGACGCTCCCTTTTTCTTCCTGAAAGACTTCTTCCTCGCCTACTGGTTCTTGTGTAACAACAATGTCATGGAAATGTTATTGTGTTTCAATTTCTAGTTTGAAATCCATAGGGTTCTCCATTTCATTTGTTGGTTCTTGTGTAACAACAACATCGTCAATGGGTTCTTGTGTAGTAGGCCCCCATGGCTCAGTTTGAGTTTCTTTCGACATGGTGGTTGCATCACAAATTTTATACCTTGTTGTTTCCATATCTTGAGCACATGATACATAGACAAACCCCTTTGTAGTTTCCACTCCCAATTTATCGATAGCCTATGCCAATGTATAAATACCCAAAAACCTTTTTTCACTTTCCCTGTCATGTAATTGCTACTTGAAATGTTTGTTTTCTGCTTCTAACTCTTTAATTTTGAGTACCAAGGCTTGGGTTTCGTTCTTACCTGGCAAGGGAGTATCTTGTGACTTGGCATGTTCTTCTTTCCTCTATTCCTCCACACCTTCATGTTTGCTGGGCTTCTTTACAGATGATGATGAGGGTTCTAATTGAATGCTAATCTTAACCCTTTTATTTGGTGTTCTCCCATCGAGAGGCCTTTCTAGCAATTCATTCTCAATTCTAACTCTGGAGGACTACCCCCACTTCTTATTTGCATTAGTTTTTCTTGGAGCTTCTTTGAAGGTTCCATCTTGTTTTCTTCGTGAAGTTCTTTAATTTTTTCTCATGAAATCCTCCTAGCTTTTCCCTTGCCACACTAGGGCCTCCAATATGATCAGCTTGATTAGTCCATTATTAGTGATATAGCTTTCCAGGTCTGAGGTGACCTTTACCGCAACTACCATATGCCTCAAATTCTCTAGCAAAAAATAAGGAAGGTTGATCAATTTCTTGTGCTGAAGATGATTCAACAGTGGGAAATGATAATTGAAAACTATGATTGCACGCCCTTCACATGTAATGTAATTTATGATAAAAAAAAAAAAAGTGACATCATCCTATGGCTGTGGAAGTCAAAGGGGGTTAGTTCCCCTTCCCTTTTTAACCAATTTCTCCTCTCCCTGCAAAAATTTAGTCTTGAGGGATGGGTCATTGACTTTCTGGTTGAACCATTGCTTGCCTTGAGTTTGAAGTATTGTCACTTGATCCACTACTTCCTTTGTAACTTCAAGCTTCAAACCTGTAACCTCTGTTCAATTTCTTTCCAGACTCTGAGAAAATTCTAGCGCAGTGGTTTCCTTTAACCCTTTTAGGCACTCGAAAAATTCAAGCCACCCATCTTCTCTAAAAATTGGACAAGCCTCATGGAAATTCTCTAAAGCCTTTGTGGAGTTCATCTCATGCCTAATTACTTCTCCACCCATCCTACACTATTATAGTTAATCTTATCCGCATTTCTTGTCTGTTCACTCTCGCAATCCTTGAGAAATTCATACAATGTGGGTGTGAAGCCTCATTAGGGTGGATTGATATCACGGAAGTAGAAAGGAGTGTCATAAACAAGGGTTTCAAGTCAAAAGATCATGCAGCGTGAGTTATATATTCATTATTTAACCCAAAGGTATGGCGATCTGGCTCAGGTACGATTTACACTTAATGAAGTGATTTCTCATAAAAAAAGTACTAATCATTGCAAGGTTTGTCATTTCAAATCAGATTAGATTACGGATCACCAAATGATTAACATTAAATTATAGATAATCAAATGATTCACCTCACCAGACATAAATGAAAAGGTCGTCCCTGACCATTAAGATATCATGACATATTAATCACCATAATTGCTAATTAAGGAAAAAGCAATATGCTTTTTTAATGGCTTACTGTTGGGTGATGTAACTGGACTGACGACGATCGCTGATAACCAATTCCTATTGTAATTGTCTCTGACTCAATTGGCTATTACATAAGTAACAACTAATAGATCTTCTTTTAATAGCTAAATATCCACAACAAAACTTTTTATTACAGTAAAATATGCCTTGGAGAGTACTATGTTGTCGAAGGGATTGCTTAAAATGAATAGAACAGGTGTTGTAACAACAAAATATATGTGTGGAACAACATGGTGCTACAAGACTTATTTAAAAATAAAAATATGTGCCAGCGATCACAAAGTGGTTTTCAACTGCTACAATCATCTACCTATACCTTATAGGAGGTTTTCACTCGCATATTATATATAGTATTGCACAGTGTATCAGCTACCAACAGAAGTTGGTTTTCAGCTACTACACTTATTGAATTTTAAAAATTTGACAGCATGAGAATTTTTGCTTGCTTCCAAAACTTGGAGATCAGCTCTCGTGACAATGTTAACAAATGAACCTTCGAGGTAAGTTTATGATACAACCAAAGACAATGCCCATTGGAAAACAATTGCACCTTGGAATTGTCCAAGATTACTAATTTTATAGTCCCATTGTCAAAGACTGTATCTACCTCATACAGACCTAGCCACCTGGTGTAGACCTTCCCTTTGAAATCTTTGAATCATGAATCAGATAATAAAGCCCAGTTTCCTCTTTGAAACACCTTATTTTTGATGAATTTTTCATGCCACTGAGCCTCGTATTGCTAGATGATATATGTTTGTTGAATAGAAGCCAAGCTCTTCTCATCAAGTTGATTTAGTTGATTTAACTGATGTTTCTGAGCTATAGATAAATCAAGGTTCACTTGCAATGTTGTTCTGACTGTTTTTACTTCGAACTCAGTGGGAAATAATTGGTTTTTACAATATCCCAATTTATGTGGTGAAAATCCAATAGTATTTCTCCATGTAATCCTATATGCCCATAGTGCTTCTGGAAGTTTGTCAACCTAGTTTCTTCAATGATTGACGACAATTTTGGTGAGAATTCCTTCAATAAATTTATTTCGTTTTCCACTTGATCAGTTTCATGTGGGTGATATGGCAAAGTAATATTTTGACAAATAGTATATTTCTTAACTAACTTCTTGATGAAGTGGTATGTGAACTTTTCTTCGCCGCCTATCACTATTTCTCGAGGCACCCCAAAGCGAACAAAAATGTCTTCAAACAAAAAGTTTGAAACAACCTACTTGATTGCCCTGGTTAATACCTTTGATTCAACCCATTTTGTGACATAATCTATGCAGACTAGAATGTAGGAATTCTATTGAGATGAAGGATTAATCGATCCTACAAAATCTAGGTCCTGTTGTACTTCTAAGATAGTAGTAGGTCAAGCTACCAATGTCAGAGCATTTAAAATAATTTTTTTGGGGGGTTTTTGGTTTAAATTTATGGAAGACCAATGAATGAAGATAGATGTAGAATTGAAGTAATAAATCCTTTGGGGTATATTAATACTTTAGCAAGGGGCTGCTATAAAGCATTACACAGTGATATAGATCAAAATAGTGGTGAGTAGAAGACAATAAAAAATATGATTATCACAGTTTCTAGACTGTAAAACAGAACAATCACAAGTTGGAAAACCTTCTGAAATATGTTTGAAAGATTCAAGGCAGTATACTTAAGCTTACATAAGATGTTGGTGATTTATGTTTAGAGGGGATTAGCTACACAAACAATTGCATTAATCCAATCTCTTTAATAAGTGAGCACTTCAAGAGCTTAAAGGAATCAATTGAAACTCTAATTTTTCCTACCTAGATATCTCTTCAAGTCATAAGCATATGAAGAAAACACATAATGATTGAGAACTGGAAACAATTACAGGATAACACAAACTATGCAAGACCATATTCAGAATCCTTTGCTTTGTATTAAGGTTTCAAAAAGATTTAGTACATCAACAGCCTACAAAAGCTTCCTTCAAAAGTGGATTCCAGGTTCAAAGTAGCATTAACAGTCAAAAACTTTACAAGAAATGAGCTATGAATCTTCAACTCGAAACCATTTACAACTTGGAAAAGGAGTTATTTGTACAACAATAAAACTACAAATATCTTAAAATTGTTTAAGATTTATTCTAGGAATGAAGAATATCTTCATGGAAAGAAGATAGGGGTAGCTATTGAACTGCTCCTCGATGTCCCCTTTATTTAGGTTGTGCTGGCTTTTGAGTGATGATATTTTCCCTTTATGCTGCTTGGTTGTTTACATTCTTCACGCTGACCGATTCCTTCAGTGAAATCCTTTTACTAATATTACTTTAAACTATGTAACCTTCTTTTTGATCCTACTGAGTAAATTTACAACGCTCCTATTTTTACTGTGTTTTTCATAGTAAATCTTCATATCTGGTCTTCAAACTGTTACACAGGTTTTTTGTTTTAAGAACCTGGAACAACAATCTTCTTACTTGCAAAACATAGCACTTATTAAGAAAAACATCATGGCTGAGGATGTTTAATGGCTTTGCCAAGCTTGAAATCCCATCGGAGGAGTCTGGGGCATATAAGAGGGAATAATGATGGCTTAAATGGGCACAGAGGCAAAGTGGAGGTTACATTGTGTTATAATAGGCAAACAAAGAAAATGGTGCTTAAAATGCGTTAAAAGGAGAAACAATCTTATTTTTTAACCATCGATTGAAAAATGAACAGTGGTGGAAATAGTACGATGGATTAATCCAGGCGAGAATGGCTTAATCTAGATTTAAACTGATATTAGCAGTAAAAATAAAGTTTTCGAGTCATTTCAAATATTAAAAAATGATCTAACACTACAAACTTTTACAAAACACATATGAGCGGATTTGAAAATGTATTAAATGTGGCAGATAATGACATCGGGTCCGGGTAGATATCGCTTATCGCAATCGGAGTTGGCGGGTGGGAGGCCCATTACAAAGGACCGTGATAGGGGCCAAATGCGACATAACATTGAACTATATTATATATTGGGTCGGGTCCAGTCCCCTTATCGTATATCGACGATCGCAATGGTCAAAGGGTTAAGGTATAGCGGGACTTTAAATAAGAGCGAATGCAATATGAGTGGATGTGATATAACATTGAACTAAAATATATATATTGGCCTCAGGTTCATGCTTTGATATCACAATCGGAGTTTGCAATGCAGGGGATAATGCTTCAGTGGGGACTTGTGATATCCGTCGATGCGATTTTTGAAATAATACATAGTTTTATTACAAAACTAATATATATGCATGTTTTAAAGGTCCGTGGTTATATGCAATGTGATATGTTTATTACATAGTTTTATAATAAAACTATGGTAAATGGGTTATTTAATAAAGGAGCTATATCATATGGGAAAAGGGTAAGTTTAAGGATTTAATAACATATGTTAGTGTTAAAATGAAAATATGAGAGGAAAGGGAAAATGACTAAGTATAATGCTTTTTATTTGATTTTCCATATATGCATGAATACTTAGGGTAAGGAATATTTTGTGGGTTTTTATGTAAAAAGGGAATTTATATGGTAAGAAGGGATTCTTCATGATGTTTTACTTTTCCTAAGTAAAAAGGGCTTTTACCATAGGAAAAGGGGATTTTATGAATAATGAATGAATATGAATGTATGAAAAGGAAATTAGTCAATAGATGAATGAATAAGGATGAGGGAGGTTAATTAATCGATCTGTATAGACCTCCATTTGCTTTGTGAAATTGCCTCATGGACATAGAAACATGATAAATGTACATTTTTTCCAATCAACCATTAAACTTCTGCAACCTTTCTCTACTTACCATTTACTTATCCTATCATTTTTTCATCATTTAATGGGTGCATTTACGCTAGAAAACCCTTATCCTTTCTTCTTATTTAACAAAAATAAACTATGTAAATCTATCCTTATAACTTCCAAGGGCTCAGATTAAACTGATGAGCACCTTATTATTCTCTACCTAACTATTGATCTACCAAGATTAAACAGTTTGGACAGATCTTTATTCTCTAACTATAACATCAAATTTAAAGCATGAAGCAATCAAGATTAAATAGTTTGACTGACATGGGTTGTGGCATTTAAAACAAGCTGCACACAATTATTATTTTGCAAAAAAAGTAGTGGCATTTGGACTTGCTCACTTTCAGAGTTTATTTGTTTTAGTTCTACCTAACATTTTCTTTTTTCCTTTATTTTTTAGAGCAGCTACCCTAACATTTTCTTTGATATGGACATCATCATAAAATATTTTTTTTAAACTAATATTTTATTCACTATTGTTATGTCCATATCCTTACTTAACATTTTTTGAAATATTCTATCTAATCAAAACCAAAAAATGCTACAATATTGGCTCCATTTGGGGACTTCTTTCTCCTGTAGAATGCAGAGAACCTATGTGCCTTGTCCTCAGGCTATGGAGTCCTTGCTGTAAAAATATCAAACTAATATCTTAGAAAGGAAAAGAAAACCAGAGTTATGTACAACGAAAACTATTTCACCTTCTTAGTATTTAATATAATGTTTGAGAAACCTTCCATTTACAGGATAAGTGGAATGTTTCCCCTCAATATTTTGCAGCACAAAAGTGTTGTTACCCTTTACTTCAGCAATTGCTAAAGTTCCAAACCATAAATTATCGAATTTTCCAAGCTTTCCTTTCTCTTCTCTCCTGGCATCCCATCTTAGAACTAGATCACCTTCCTTAAAGTCCCTTTCCCTGGCTCTTCTATCAAATAAGACTTTCATCTTATTCTGATATTTCTGCAATTTGGATTGAAATTCATCTCTATTTTCATTAAGTTCAATAATTTGATTAATTCTTCTAGAATCAAGTTCATCTGTTGCATCCTGCAGAAATTTTAAAACAGGGAAATCCAAATTGGTAAGGAAGATTGCATCTTTACCATAGACTAGCTGAAATGGAGATTTTCTAGTTGACCTCTTTGGAGTAATTCTGTTTGCCCATACTGCATAAATCAAATGTGAATCCTAGCTCTTCTTATGATTAGCTAGTATCTTTTTGATTACCTTTACCAAGATTTTGTTTGATGATTCTGCAAGGATATTATACTCTAAGGGTAATATGGAGTTGAATGATATAGCAAAATCTGATATTTCTAGAAAAAATCAATCATTTTAACACTAGAAAAAGATGTTGCATTATCAATTACAATTTGAGTTGGGCAACCAAATATAGCTAAGATGTTCTCCTCAATAAACTTAATTACTACTACATCAGTAGCATTTTTCACTGGAATTTCTTCCACCCATTTAGTAAAATAATTTGTTGCAGTGAGGATCCATCTATGCTGATTACTTGAAGTGGGTTGAATCTCTCCAATAAAATCTAATCCCTATTGAGAAAAAGGAGTTGAAACTATTGCTGGAACAAGTGGAAGAGTTGTTAATTTCTGTTTTCCAGCAAACATTTGGCAAGGAACACAACCTCTTACCTTTGCCCCTACTTGTAAAAACAATGTGGGCCAATAAAATCCTCCCCTCAGAATCTTGTATGATGTAGATCTCCAAGCATAGTGTCCCCCACAAAATCATGTATGAAACTGATCAATGAAGCCTTCAGTTTCTGATTCTGTTAAACATAATAACAAAATGTTAAGTGGATCTTTCTAGTATAAATTTGCATTAATAATGCAGTACTTGATTGATTTCAACTTGAGGGTTTTACATTGGGTTTCAGAGAATGATGATGGACATTCAAAATTGATCAAGAAATTAATAATATCTTAATACCAGTTCAACAACAAATATTTCTCATCAATGTGTATAGGACTGATCTTCTCTGAAGGTGGAGGTTCTTATGGATTCTCCCCTTCTGCAAGGACAGAAGGTTCTTATGTATACTTCCCTTGTATTTCTAGAATAGAATTGATTCCAAGAACTTTACAGTTTGATTCAGCTAGAAGCTTAGCTAATCCTTGACCTTTTACTAGCTTGGAGGTCTTGATAGTTAGTTCAAATTCTAGAATTTGAGTGATCCATCTACCTCTTTTCCGATCAGTGTCTGGTTGGGTTAAGACAAGTTTTACAGCACTATTTGGGACATAAGCAGTAATAGGTGAGTGTAAGACATACATCCTGAATGATTTCAGGGCTTGAAATAGGGCATAGGCTTGCTTCTCAATGATGTCATACTTCAACTCAACATCTCTCATAACCTTGCTGAAAAAGGCTATGCGTTGATCATGGGAATCTTTACTTTTCTGTAAAAGAATAGCAACAAGGGTTGTTTCAGAGGAAAAAGAGAAATACTAAATCGCTTGGTATAATCAAGGTTGGCTAAGGTGGGAGCTTCAGAGATGGCTCTTTTTATTTGTTCAAATGCATGCCTAGAAGAGGGAGCCCATTTGACTTCATGATCCTTTCAGAGCATGTTTGTTATATCCTTCACTATCTCTACATAATTGGGAATGAATCACCTTAGAAAATTAATCTTGCCTAAAAAGGCTTGAATCCACTTTTTGTTTCTAGGCAAGGTCAATGATTCTATGGCAGATACTCATTTGGGATGAATTACTATGCCCTCATTTGAAATTATATGGCTCAAAAATTTCCTTTCTTTAACAACAAACAAAGACTTCTTTGGGTTCAGTGATATTCAAAATTTTCTACACCTGTCAAAAGCTTTCATCAAGGACTTTAAATGTTTCCAATTAGATTTAGAAAAAATAGTATGTCATCAAGATAAATGACCACAAATTTATTTACCTGACCCATGAAAGTGATGTCCATTGCTCTTTGAAATGTTTCTCCAAGATTTGTTAAGCCAAATGGCATCCTTGCGTACATAAATGTACCCCAAGGTGTTGTAAAGGTTGTCTTCTCTCTATTTGTTGTGTCAACGTTTACCTAATTATAGCCTGAAAAACCATCAAGCATAGACAGTCTTTGTGATCCTAAAACCATTTGTAGTAACTGGTCCATTTACGTCAAGGATAATTATCTTTTAACGATGCCTTGTTCAGATTTCTGAAATCTACGTAGAGTCTTATTTCTCCATTTTTCTTTCTAACAAGAAGCAGATTTGCAACCCAATTAGAATATCTAAGAAGAAGGATGATTTGGGCATCTAACACTTTCTTAATTTCTCTTTCTATAGTGGGTAGAAGAGCTAGATTTATCCTTCTAAGCTTTTGCTGATATGGTTTTGCTTCTGGCTTCAGAGGAATTTTGTGTTGTGTTAAAGATGTGTCATAGGTTTTCAAATCAGTGTAAGTCCACGCAAAGATGTCTTTATAATTTTGCAGCAAATTAAAACACTACGTTTTGATTTCTGGGTTTAGAGATGCACACAATTTGATGTTTTAAACATCTTCAATAGTTTCAATGTTAATCTCTTCAACATCATCTTCTGAAGAAATAAACTGCGGGTTTTGGAAAACATCATTCTGATCGAATAATTTTTCTAAAGGAATGAGTCCCTTTGGAATAGAATTATTTGACAATTGAACAATGTCGTGATTAGCAATTTGGGCTTTAAAATCTAAAGTGTCATTTTCTTTTGTGCTTTCACTTATTTTAGCTCTGCCATCATGAATTTGCAGAAACGAAAAATCATCTATTACCTGTAAAAATGATTTTAGTTGTTCATCATCTTCAAATATTTTCCAGTGTTTGAGGTTATTTGGGATAGAAGGCCTATATTTGACTTGAATCTGATGTAATACATCAATATGATCAAGGATTTTAAAAGTGCTAGCAGAGATAGCCAAGGCATCTATGTGAACGTTCTAATTTCTGGGAATGTAAGTAAAATTAAAGGCATCAAAAATATTTTCAACTGAATCCCATACCTCATTTCGATAGGACCGAAGTCTTGGGTGCTTGGTCTGGAAAGCATTTTTTACTTGTTTAACAATAAGTTCAGAATCGGTAAAAACACTTAAGTTATGAACTTTTAGGCTTTTGGCTAGCTGCAATCCTAAAAGGAAAGCTTCATATTTAGCAACATTATTAGTAACTTCAAAATCTAATTTACATGATTATGTTATATTTTCCTTTTTAGGTGAAATTAAAACAACACTAGCTCCTACCCCATCTTTCGTGGAAGAGCCATCAAAGAACAATTTCCAAATATCAGTTTGTTTTGGTTCAGGACTTCCAACTACTTCTTCAATTTTGACTTGAGTTTTATGTTGGCTTGAAGTGAGTTGAAAACAACCAAAGTCTTGATCTATTGCATAAATTGGATGGTTCCTTGGTTGGACAGTCTTACAAACAGTATGTGCAAATCTTACCTCTCTATATAACCTTAATTTCTCTCCTCCATAAACGGGAATAGTAGCATATGACATGTCCATCTGTATAGTTCCCCTTAGTTTGGCATAGCACAACCTAGAAAGGAGCATTTCAAACTTGGGATGGATATTTGTAACAACAATGTCAAACACTACACTTTTAACTAGGATTTGGGCAAGGGTAACCACTAAATCCTTGATCAATCCTAAACAGGGCACCCTTTTGGAATCAAAGGTGTACAGGTCATGGTAGGATTTAGTGATATCTAATTTTAGAAGGTCCATGATCAATTTTGGCATAAGGTTGTGTGATTCTCTTGAATCAAGCATACAATTGTATAACATGGAGTCATTTGTTTCAAGAGTTATATAGAAAGGATGCACTATCTCATCTATCATGTCTGAACTAGGGCCAAAGACTATTGTTGGTTTTTCATCTTGTAGACTTATGAAATCACCTTCAGCATCAACCAAGGTGTTTTGTATCCATTTTGTCACTTGGCTTTTGTAACCAGGGCTTTTAGAAAGTTCTGACAATGGAATTGGGATCTTAACCCTCTCTACTTCCTTTTCAACATTAAATGCAGTCAAATTTTTTTCACTAGCTTGGGTAGTATCATTTGATTGATCTAATGGCTAAATAAGAGTTGTTTGAGCTTCAACAGTCTTGGTACGTGGTTCAATCACTGGAGTTTCCTTTGGAGGTCTCCCAGGACCAGGCCTAGGCCTAAGATCATACCTTTTGTTTAATTCTGCAATTAAAAATTCAAAAAAGGCATGATATTTAGATACCTGTGCAGCTTCCTGATCCTCTTGAGCTTGATTCTATTGTGAGAGAGGAATTATGGTTGCTTGAGTGGAAGAAGAATCCATACTATTAATATCTTCAGTAATTGTCATAGTGTTATCATCAGGTTGTTGGTCATCTATCAATAGAGGAGTAGGAACCTGTTGATCATTGGTAGGTCTTTGAAGAATTTTTAGTGGTTGGTTTCTTTTATACTGACCTTGGTTTTGGTTTTGAGGTCTAGTAACTGTTTCTTGTATTGTTCTAGGTTGGGTCTCAATCTTTGAAATCCTATTTGATAGGTTTCTAAGAAGAGATGTTATTTCATCTATTTTTGAGTCTTCTGACTTAGTCTTTGAGGAACTAGAGGCTTCTTAAGCAGTTTTGAGTTTTCTTTGGGCCTTTTCTTCTTTAAGTTTTAATGAAGTTGAGGCTACCCTATTTGCTTCGACTTCTATGGTGTTTTTTTGTATGTCTTCAAGAGTTCTTGAAGTTCTCTCTCATAGCATAATAGCAAATTCATCATCGAAAGCTTTAGAAAATCTAGATTTAGCTGCTACTACAAGAGGTTTACAATCTGTAGGCATTTTGTGTGTTGGGTTTTGTTATATTATTTCCACGTAGTTAACAGGGGGTTTGAAGGGCACCCGTAACCCCACTTTATGGTGTCCAAGGTAGTGCCCCAGAAAATTTTGGTTTTGGACCCTATGTTAGGTTGGGCAGACCCACCTATGGTTTTGTGCATGATTTTCGCACATGTTTTTTGGATGCAATGGTTTTCGGTCCATGATATTGGACGCGATGGTTTTCATTCCATGGTATTGTATGCCTCGATATGTATAAATATGTATTGTAAAATTGAAAGGAACATAATGGAAAATCAAGCTGGTAGTCCCTATTTTGGGATCCAAGGGAAAATCTCTGTGTATATGTGTTTTATGTGTTATGACCTCGCATTGTTTATTTCCTGTGTTTTAGAATTCATATGCAGGTAATTTCTGTATGGGGTTAGAACCTACATTTAGTATCAGAGTTGTTTTGGCTTCAAGGTGATGCCTTTGTTGCTGAGGGATTTTACTTGGGCCTGTGGTAGACCCTGTTTAGTGGGAGATCTGCGAGATCGATTATGGTGATGAAAGATGGCAAGCAGTGGAAAGATAGAGATCGAGAAATTTAATGGTCATAGCTTTGAGTTGTGGAAACTCAAGATCGAGGATATGTTGGTGGATAAAGACCAGTGGATCACGGTAGATCTGGGTACTAAACCAACGGGAGTGTCCAATGAAGAATGGAAGAAGTTGGATTGGAAGGCAAAGAGCACAATATGATTGTGTGTCTCAGATTCAGTATTGCTGAATATATCACTCGTGAATAAACTGTTCTTGCAGAAAAAGTTGTATAACCTGAGGATGAAATATGGAGACTCGGTGACAGAGCATCTGAATGCATTTAATATTGTGGTAAGTCAATTAGCATCTATTTATATTAAAATTTCAGATGAAGATAAGTGCATCAGTTTGTTGTGTTCTCTACCAGATTCATGGGATAGTCTAGTTATTGCAATAGGTAGGAATGCAACTGCCTTGCATTTTGATGAAATAGTCTCATCCTTGTTGATGGAGGAGATGAGACGAAAAAATATGGAGAGCCAAAATGGTGATGCCTTGTCTGTACGAGCATGGTCCCAGAACAGAAACAAAAATAAGTCATTGAGTGGGAGATCTAAATCTAGAGGGAGATCTAAATCTCTAGGAAAACATGTAAAGGTGGTGTGCTGGAAATGTGGAAAGGAAGGGCACTTCAGAAGGGAGTGTAAATCTAAAGCTCCTGATAAAGGAAAGGGATTTGATGATGGTCCTTCTACAGAGGCAAAAACCACCTCAGATGAAGGTGGGGATGTGTACTTGGCTTCTTCAAGTACACATGTACATCATGAGGCATGGTTAATTGACTCAGGTGCATCCTTTCACTTCACTCCCCATAGAGAGTGGTTCTGCGAGTATGAGAAATACGATGATGGTGATGTATTCTTAGGAGATGATAAGAAGGCTAGAATCATTGGTCATGGAAAAGTAAAGTTGAAGTTGCAAGGTGGAAGGGTTAGAACCCTTCCGGGTGTTCTGCATATTCCTGCATTGGCCAGAAATCTGATTTCTGTAAGCAAGTTGGAT